>JAJIBD010007840.1:0-32500 GCA_021461705.1 Cryptotis parvus | reverse complement strand
TATGACTGAAGTCCAATCACAAACAAATTTGTAACTGTGTATCTTACTGTGATACAATAATAAATATAAATCAATCAATCAATCTCACTGCTGATAAATACGTTCTGGAACTGAGCTTTCAAATCAGTGATATGGCCTGGGATATGGCTTTTTGCACTGTGTTGTGCTGATTTAGTGCATGCCAATCACTTTGGTGCTTTTATTTTTTCAGTAGAATAGGATGCAAGAGAAATGCACAAAATTATGTTATAGAGACTATTGCATTACACCTGGATTTCACCAGCTTACTAGAGGTAAAACACCGTGAATCCAAATACTCTTTGAACAGATGCTTGCATCGTTTTAGAATGGCAAGAAAATTCCCCTATTCCATTAACTTGAGAGCTGAGAGCATACTGGCTCACTTAGGAAAGTGGGGCCACAAAAAGCAGAGGAGGTATGGACCATGATTCCTTGTCTCAAGTCATCGAATGACACAGTGATGTCAACTCAAGATATCAATGGTTTCCAGATAAACCAATTACAAACATTAAGATAGAGACAGGATGTCTACATGTTCAGAGAGAGGGTGTGTTTCTGAATAAAATTTGCTTTTGTAGAAATAATTTTGACAAATTATGTATAATAACTCTTAAATTAAGAATTCCACTAGATAAAGCATGTTATTCAAACTTCTTAGAGCTAATTATTTGTGAGCCTGCTGGTGGGCTTTGTAAAAGGCTAGAATTTGAAGGGGCACAGTACTAGCTCTCCCCACATTATGTCAAAATGTATTTGTCTAAGAATATTGAAAATCTACCAAACTAAACAAAATTACTCAATACTCAACTAGTTTATTTGCAAAATGTGTCTTTTGAGAATAGACATGCTCAGTTCCAAAACTCAAAAGATAATAGGTGTCAAAGCTTCAGACCCCTGTTTTAACTTCTTTGAAATTTCATTTGCACGCAGTGCCTATTTTCTTCAGTTTCCATCAAAATCTTCCTTATGTTTTTATAGAACAGCAATTCACTCAATTATATTCGTCACTTCACTTGATCACCTAATATCCCTTTATTCAGCCATTTGCTCTAGCAGGTGCCAGTAATGCTTCCATTTGACTCTATCATGTGCCAGTGTAGCCCAGTGGCATCTGCTTTCTCCAGGAATACGAAGAGCCTCAAACCATTCATTCAGGATCTTGACAAAGAAGTCTGATATCTTGTAGGTGGGCGGCCAAGTTATCTTTGACGTACCATGGGATTCAGTTGGTAATGGCTCTAGTCCAGCGGTTGTCTCCAAGGCGCATTACATGTCCAGCCCATCTGATTTTTCGACGCTTTGGCAAATGGCAAATCAGACTCTCCATCGTTGACAGAGGTCTGAACTCTGATTCCTTCCCTCACTTGAGTGAGGCATGATATTTCAAGCATAGCTCTTTCGATTCCTCTTTGGTTGAAGGACCTGAATAGCATTCTCATCCTGCTTTCATAGGGCCCAGGGTCCCTGAGATGTATGTTAATGCAGGGAGAATGGTGGTGTCAAAGAGATGTTCCCAGAACCGGAGGTTCTTTGTCATTTTGGCTATTTCTTCCATGCTCTTGAAGGCTTTCCACGCCGTTCTCTTCCTCCTGAACAGATCAGGTGCTAGGTCATTCATCATGTTGAATTCTCGACCTAGGTGCATCACTGCTGCATTCAGAGATGTTTGTTCCATTGAGAGTAAATGGGTCATCTGGAACTAGTTAGTTTTTCATGAACATTGTTTTGTTGAGATTCAGATGTAGACCTATCATTCCACATTCTCGGTAGAAGTCAGCCAGCATTTGTGTCACTTGGCTAATGTTTGGTGTTATTAGAATAATGTCATCAACAAAGAGGAGGTTTTGTAGATGCCAATCGTCTATCTTCACTCCCATTCCTTCCCATTCTAATTGTCTCCTGACGTCTCGAGGGTGGCACTGAAAGGTTTTGGTGAAATGGTAACACCCCTGCCAAACCCCTCTTTTGACATCAATGATCACTTCCTTGTAGAATGGTGAGATCCTGGTGGTGAATCCATAATACAGCTCATGAAGTACCTTGATTATTGGGTTTGAACACCCTGTTTAGCTAGGGCTTCGATGACTGCTTCCCTCTCAACAGAATCAAAGGCTTTCTTTTAAATCAATGGATATCAGACAGAGCGGCATCTTGAACTCCCTACAAACATCAATGAGTTTGGTTATATCCTACCATGCAAAAATGTTGTCAAGCATAATAACACATACAGACTTGTCCAATTTCATACTTAGTTTAGACCAGCAGCTTATGATGGTGAAAAGAAGTCAAAACTGACCTTCTTTAAAACCTAATAGCTTTTTTTGAGAAGAGTGTAGGGGCAATTATTAGGCTAAGAGAAAAATTTTCACTTTAATAAGATTTTTAATTTGGAAAGGTGGGTAGCCATAGACAGTGCTCCATGTTTTGAACTTAATAAGAATAGCTGGATAGCCCACGGTAAATTTATATACCAAGAAGCATCATTTGTGACAGTAAGTCCCTAGAGGAAGAGGCAGACTCTGTGGGTGGGTTAATCACAGTTAGTATCATTGTTAAATGAAATAACGGGGGTAAGACTGAAAAGGCCTGGGTTATACATGAACCTTTACGTACCTAAGTACATGCATATATAAGCAAATAGTGCAATGTTTCATTCATCTATATATGTGGCAAGAAGGATGAGTTACAGCAACAAACAGACATAAATTTGTTGTGCAATATATACCCATATGTATCATATCATAGTATGATAAAGGTTCTCATTTTACAAATTTGGCTTCCCTGCTGTTAGGATACTCCACAGAAGCAACTTTTATATTGTATGAAATGTCCAAAACTAATTTGCCAGAATGTTATGAGCTAGTGCAATGCTGTCCCCCCACGTTAGCTGCTCCTTGGCTCAGCACCCTCATATGGCCGTCAGGGTTCAACACCAAAGTGTGAAGCTTTGTCGTGCCCTGATTTCTAAAAAGGCGAAGACTTACAGGCATCCTTCCTGAACCCTGGATGATCTTTCAGTATCATCCCTGACTTTATTTTATGTGTCACCATTATCTCTCCTACTTATTTTTTCTGAACTAAATCCACTCTCTAACATGTAAACATCACCTCCATTGGTTGTATGCCCCTATAACACTACTGTGTTTATACACACACACACACACACACACACACACACACATATATATATATATATATATATATATATATATATATATATATACAGTTATAATAAAATCTGGTTCCAGAAATCTTGGATAAAACATCTCTTCAAAGAGCTTAATGCTGCCAGAGACACATATTTGAGTTGGATCATGTTTTAAAAGAAATAATTTTCCTGTAGAATCTTGGAATTCTCTCATCATATGGAAGGGAAAAGCGTTCAGTTTGTTTAAAAGTTGAGCATATTGTTTTTTCTCCATATCCTGCTATGATTTGTATACCAACTGTAAATAGAAGTTGCTGTTTTCCAAAAATGTGAACTGCTTTAAGAAAGAAAAAAAATGAGCCTGGCACTTTTCTTTTCCTACATTTGAAGTGAGACCAATGATCCCAATTACAGCACCCACCATTGGCACCATGGTCTTTCTGCTGGCAAGCATTTCCCAAGCACAAGGAAGTTTCCTCTACATGGGATGTGTGTAAGAGCATTACTTTTGATGCTCAAATAGCATGTGATGTTTAAACATTTTTACCTTTGGTTCTTGAGATATTGTCTAAGTAAACCAAAGCTTGCCAAAATTGGAAAAGAATTTGCCTGGCAAGTGGGATGTGGTATTTAAGTAAGGAGTCCATATGGTATAGAAGAAAAATGTGGATAAGAGTTAAAAAGTACATATTTCTACAATTACTCATTTTTATAACACAGATCACGTCTCCACAGTTGTGCGCTTCTATCTTCATTTCTTCTAGTGGAAGTAGTTCAACAAGATGTTTTTAAGTGTCTTATCCAGCTCTAAATTCCAATGAATCTGGGCAGGAAAAAAGACACTGTAATTTAACCTTCCTTGGAGAGTTTAATGTTAAAGGTAAGAAGATATTCCTAATGGTAAAATGTCTTTAGCATAGACAAATATTATCTGGGGATGTTATAAAATTCCATTCATTTCTGAAAAATATCTCTTATTTATGTTTCCACGTTTAGCATTTTAAATAAATCCTTATTGAATTCAGAGAATAGAGGAATGACATTTCGAATTACAGAAACCCATACAGTTCCCAAACAAAGGGCTTCTTTATTTTTCTATCAAAAGTTATGAAATAACAAAACTAATAATCAACGAACTATTGACTGAAAATGTTTAAAGAAATTCTAGCACAGTATTGAGGATATAAAACAATAATTTGTGTTGAATACTTTATTAGAGAATGTATTCATTTTCCTAAATTATTTCATTTTGGCCATTAACTGTGAAAACATTATCTTGGACTAGCAGAGATGACAGGATTGGTTTATAAAAACAATTGGTGGATGAGATTGACCTCTCACTCTTTGCCTCTCAATCTCATCATTTCCTTAAATCGGTTTAATTATCCTGCAAAAAATAAAACCACAGCAGTGGTATTTGCAATTTCCTCTGGCATTGAGTGTTTTCTCTGTTCCTCAGTTTAAGTTAATTCTATTTCACTGAACATAGTCATTGGCTCACTAGGAAGTAAATTATTTAGATATCTTCTGTTAAATACATCTCAGGGTTCAGAACTGGAAACAGGCCATGACTGACAGAACTATTGACCGTTGATGTTTCTTTATACTACGGATACTTATTTGCACTGTACCTTTTCTTATCTCTGCTTCTTTTCCTTAGCTTTCTGAATATTCTGCCTCTAAATTTTCAGAAAATACACTGAGTCAGAATCTTCTTAAACTTGCTTCCAAATCTCTGTATATGAACTGACAGTGTCCAGTCATCATTAGCTGACACTGTTGACCAGATGACATTTACCGATCTCTTACCAGACAAGGACGCAAATATGGCATGGCAACTTCTTCCAATTCATGAAAATTGGATTGAATTGGGAGAAAAGAAGACCTATACACTAAGAATGTCTCTCCCATTGCTTAAAAAATAGATATGATTCCACTCTAAGTCATGAAGATTCCTTATTATGCAAGAAAAGCAATGATGTGATATGTAGATCCCTAATATCTTTTGAGATATATTGTGAGTATTTGAAGGTGGAGGAGTATTAATTATGTTTCTAAATTAATTCTGAATTTTCTGAATTCTCCTTTTTATGAATTTCTTTGTGTCAGAACAACTTTTCTTTGAAGTTTCACCCTTCTTGAAAGCAGCCAAGAGCGTGTTGATTTAAGAAAGGAAAAGTTAAAATAATGAGATACAACCACAAATTTGTTAAAGTGGCACAAAAATTAACAACACTGACAAAGGAGTATGCCAGAGATACATAGAAACATCCATTGCTAGTAGAAATTAAAAAGGTGGGGCCGGAGCAATAGCCCATCAGGTAGGGTGTTTGCCTTGCACGCAGCCGGCCTGGGTTCGATCCCCAGCATCCCATATGGTCCCCTGAGCACTGCCAGGAGTAATTCCTGAGTGCAGAGCCAGGAGTAACCCCCTGAGCATTGCCGGGTGTGACCCCCAAAAAAAAAAAGAAACTAAAAAAAGGTGCACTCATGTTGTGAGATAATTTCCTAAAAAAAATTACAGCATCAGAAATCACGTCTTTGGTATTTACCCAAAGGCATTGAAAACTTATGTCCACAGGAAGACTTGCATCAGTTACCAGTAGCAGCTTTGTTCACATTAGTCCAAACTTGGAAGCAACCAAGATTCCTTTCGGTAAGTGATCATATAAATAAGGTATACTACACCCATACAATGAATGTTGTTCGATTAGAAGGAAAAGACTATATCCTGTCAAGTTATGGTTGCGACATTCTGGGAGAAGCCAAACTGTGGATTGCATGAAATCATCAACAGTTTTAAGGAGTTGAGTGTGGAGAAAGGTGAATATGAAGATCCAAGGGGAATTTTATGGCATTTAAAGTGCTATGTATAAAGACATATTCTCATATGAATAGAATAGAAGCGAAAGCCCAGAATTAAACCCTCAAATGTATGGAGACTAATTTAAGAAAAAAAGAGTCTAGAATATGAATCAGAACAGCAAAGCCTCTTTAACAATCTGGGCTGTCAAAACTGGCTAGCTTTATGCAAAATGGTTATATTAGACTCCTACATCACATCATATGTAAAGGTTAATTCAAAACATTTCTAACACCTAGATATCAAACATGTCTTATAAAATACATCGAGAAACATTGGCAGAACTCTCTAAGATCTTTCCCCAGAGGAGTCTTCAATGATACAACCTCATTCACAAAGAACAAAAGCAGAAATAAACAAATGGGATTCTACCAGACTAAAAAAGCTGCTGGACTTCTAAAGAAATTCAACCTTCAATAAAAAAAGGCACCCTACTGATTGGGAGAAAATATTCTAATACCACACATCAGACGAAGAGCGTAAGAGTTAATATGCAAGATATGTAAGCCACTCTCAAAGGTAACAGCACAAAGATCCCCATCAAAAAGTAGAGAGAGTATATAAACAGACAACTTCTCAAAGGAGACATAAATATGGCCAGCAGGTATGTGAAAATAATGTCTTGTATTTGGGCATGGACTGATTTTCAAGATTGTCAGGGAAAAACAAATTAAAAACCACCCAAAGATATTACCTAATACCAGAAAATATGGTCTATATCATAAAGACTGGTAACAACAATAAGGACTAGTGGCAATATGATGGATTAGGAAATCTCATTAACTCTTTTTGTTTTTTATTTTTACAATTATAAATATATACAATTAAAAAGTTCATATTTGGGTTTTGGTCATACAGTGTTCCAGCACCCATCCCGCCACCAGTGCCCATCTCCCACCACCAACGCCTCCGGTTCCCTCCTCCCTCCCCCAGCCCTCCTCCATGGCAGGTTCTTTATTTCTTTCCATTTCTCTCTCTCTCTTTTTTTTCCCTCCAGACTATGGATTACAGAACATACATTAAAGGGTTGTCATGTGTGTCATTTTTGCCTCTAATGCTCAGTTCTAGGTTGGCATTAGTACCCTCGACAACTGTTAGCACACTGTTCCATTTTCTGTCCTACCTAGCCTCTGACTCCCCACACATTTGTGATAATTTCCACCTTTGACGAGACCTCCTGAATATATGTTTCACTTGACCTTGGGTATTGGTATCATAATATGTACATATATATTTACGTTATGCAGATAAATGCAGTCATTCTGTATCTGTCTCTCTCTGCTCTGGCTAATTTCGCTCAACAAAATCTTCTCCATGTCCATCCATTTATAGGCAAATTTTATAACTTCATTTTTCCTAACAGCTGCATAGTATTCCATTGTGTAGATGTACCAAAGCTTTTTATCCAGTCATCGATTTTCGGGCACTCTGGTTGCATTCAGATTCTGGCTATTGTAAATAATGTTGCTAAAATCTCATTAACTCTTAATGGGACTGTTACTTTGCTCAGCATCTTTAGAAACTTCTCAGAACACTACAAGTTGATCTTCAAAAGGATCCAGTATATCTGGACATCTACCTTGAGAATATAAAAGCATTAATACACAAAGATATATGCACACCTATGTTCATCAGGGCATTATTTACAATCACCAAGATTTTTAAGTAAACAAAATACCCAACCACAAATAAGTAGATTAAAATTAACATGGTATACATACAAAAGGAAATATTACTCAGCCCTGAAAAAATGAATTGTCTTTTTAGGAAAACAGATCTGAGAAATGATGAAATCTTAGTTTTCAGACACTTGGATAGAAATGTAAGATACCACGTTAGATTAAGTGAATCAGAAATTAAGGAAAAATAACACTGATCTTGCTTGTATGCAGAGTATAAGTAAATATAGAAAGGTATTATATAATCATCAACAGAAACATACTATTAGATATGATCTGTCGAAGCTAGAAGTGAAAAAACTAAGGAAGAGGGAAGGATTGGGGCTTTTAGGACTGTTAGACAATGGTGGATAGATCTGGAATCCCTGTTGAATGGATTCCAGATAGATCTGTAATCACAGCAGCACTTTACTATAAACCAGTGACTTCAGTATTATTGCAAACCATTAAATTCAAAAAAGACACCGATCCTAAAATTAATTTAATAAAATAAAATACACAATTGATATGCTCATTTTTATTTTACCAATTCTTTATAATGTACAGTAGCTAGAAGGAACTCCATGATAATTACAGACATTGTGAGATTTATGATGTATCAATACAGTTCATACGTAGTGAATAAAGGCACGGTTATGTGGATGTTGATAATGAGGTGTCTCTGTGTAAAAAGAAGGGAATTCATAAGAATTCCCTTCAATTCTCTTCATTTTATTTTCAATATTAATTTAATCTTAAAAAATAAAATCATGGTAAAACAAAACAGCAGTGGCAGAAGGGCAGAGAATGCAGTCATTAAGGCGACCATGAGGGTAAGAGTTGGAAGCTTTCCTGGATCCCAACTCCACTCAACTTATATCTCCTCTGCTGATAACATAGGCTATTATTGTTATGTGAATTTATTATTATTAGAATATTATTATCTTGGATAAAAAATATTGATGAATGGCTTACACAGATGACAAATGGGAATAACAGGAGAAATGTTCTTTGTTTCATTTTCAGAAAAGGTTATGTGTGTGGTAGAAGTTATGAATTAGGAGTAAAGGATGAGGTCCTTATGCTATAATTTGTGATCATAAGAAGCACACAAAGAGAAATACTATATTTGGCCCATTGATCTGGCCACAATACAAAGCAGAAGAATCACTCGTATTACCAGTATAACTTGTCTTCCTATTGTTCATTGATTTGCCTGGCGGCACCAGTAACGCCCCATATGTCCTGTTGCAAGCAAATGTAGCCTAAGGCCATCTGTTTGCTCCAGGAACAGGAAGAGTTTCAACAATTCCTTCAGGTCATGGGAATCACTGTCACTGTCTTCCCGTTGTTCATCGATTTGCTTGGAGCTGGCCCCAGTAGCATCTCCATATGTCCTGTGTCATGCTAGTAGAGCCTAAGGGCATCTGCTTGCTCTAGGAACATAAAAGAGCCTCAATCCATTCCAGAATGAGGTCTATAATTGTTACTGGTATTTGGCATATCAAATACAACACGGGTAGCTTGCCAGGCTCTGCCCGTGCAGGTAGCATACTCTGCAGTCATCTCTAAGTCCAGCATTTAATAATGAACCACACGGCCGCTTGCCGCGCAAGCCGGACTGTGATAGGCTGGTCTGCTGGGTGGAGTTCTGACGAGAGAGAAGTCCGGATGTGGAAAATGGAGGCCCTCATGGAGTGGAGGGTCGTCTGGTTTGTTGCAAGGCTCTGCTGGCGGGGCAGGGGCTAGAACCTGCCATCTCTCCTGGGCTCCCTTGTGAGCGGCTGGGCACAAGGAGAGCAATTAGCAGCTCTACCCCCATGTCTGTCTCTGGATCAGGTCATGGGAATGAGGTCCATAATTGTTACTGGTTTTTGGCATATCAAATAAAACACTGGTAGCTTGCCAGGCTCTGCCATGTAGGTGGTATACTCTCAGTAGAAGACTCTCACCTAAAGCATTTACTGATGAAACTCAATGGACAAAGATCAGGTTTTCTCTTGGGTGGAGCTCTAAGAAGCTGTGGAGTGTGGATGTTGAGAATGACTGACGACATGGTATGGGGGGTCCCTCTGGCTTCTTGCCAGGCTCACTTTAGGATGGCAGGCCACATCTAGAACCTGCCTAGAATTGTATAGAGTGTATAAGTGTAGGATTAGATCCTTCCCAGAAACTTTCACATTTATACACTCTAAAGCAGGAGGAAATTATAAAAATATAAGATTCTCCTTTTCTAATGGGTAAGGTGTATATACCCAGTGGTGCCCAGGGCTAACTCCTGGCTCAGGGCTCAGGGATCATTGCTGGTATGGCTTGGGAATGATATAGGATAACAGAGATCAAACCCAGGTTAGTCTCTCCAGACACAACTACTCTGAAACTTATTATTTGTTTATCATTTAGTTTTCATTGGTTTTAATAATACTTGGATAATATCTAACTGAATTATAATATGCATAATATGATAATAATATTGATACTGTAAAAATGGGTTTCCGGTACCCATTTATAAATGCTGATGTTAATAAAATGCTGGATATTTTTAAACATTTGTCTAATAAAAAATAAATTATTGGTGCTGGAGAAAGTGTACAGCTGGTAAGGGCTTGCTTTGTATGCAGCCATCATGGGTTCTATCTATAGGCCTTTAATATAATCTCCTTAACCACACCAGGATCAACCAGATGCCATTGGGCTACATTGGCACGTGATAGGTCCAATGGAAATGTTACTGGTGCCCGCTCGAGCAAATTGATGAATAACGGGATTCAAGTGATCAAGTGAACCACACCAGGAATGATCCTTGAAAACAGAGTCAGGACTGAGCCCTGAGCATAACAAACTATGTAGAATTTTTCTATGTGTTGCCAATTTGATGGGTATTTTGCCTTTTAAATAACTTAAAATTTTAGGACTTGGGCCCCTTGGGCCCCAATCACCCACGAGGTCCCCGGGAGGGATGGCAGCTTCTAGCCCTGGCCCGCCACCCCAGCAGAGCCTCGCAATAAGCCAGGCGACCCCACTCCATGAGGCCTCCATTTTCCACATCCGACTTCCCCCTCGCCAGAACTCCAACCAGCAGACCAGCCTATCACATCCTAGCTTGCGCTGCCACAAGTGGCTGCGTGTTTCATCAATAAATGCTGGATTTAGAGATGACTACAAAAGTATGCCGCCCACGGCAGAGCCTGGCAAGCTACCCGTGTCGATTTGATATGCCAAATATTAGTAATTATAGACCTCATTCCCATGACCTGATGGAATGGTTTGAGGCTCTTTGTGTTTCTGGAGCAAGCAGGTGCCCTTGGGCTCTACTTGCAGGAGACAGGACACATAGAGCTGTTACTGGTGCCCACTCGAGCAAATTGATGATGAACGGGAAGACAGTGATACAGTGAAAAATGAGTAGTTAAATGTTTAATGGCTTTTTATTAACCTCTCTATCTTGGCTCTTTTAACTCTCCTGTTGCCTATTGTCTAACAACTTAGATCTCTAGATAGGACCCGGTAATGAAAGAATCTGTGTTGCACGTAAGGGCCGCTGCATCTGCTCTGGATTGCCTCCCTGAGATCACTCAGATAAGGGGGTAGTCTAAATGTGGCAGTTTATCCGACCATGTATGCTGTACTAGCTGGTATAAATATTCTCCCATGCTATCACAATCATCGTGGACTAGCTAGATCTTACCAGCATATTAGCCTGGCCACGTAAGGACACCTAAGTAATTAGACCAGAGAGAGAATGCTGTTTGCTTCCAAACAAACAAGCATGGCTCCCCTGATAAAAAATATAAAACTACAATGAAGTAGAGGAGACTTGTGAAGGCTTGGAGAAATATTTAACTGGCATTGGTGTTGATTTTTGGTACAGTGACATGCCATCCCAGAAACCCCCTCTCTACATTTCAAAGGCCTTCCCTTCCCGGCTCAAAACATTAGCACAGTAAAGGCCCTAGGTGAGATGCAGGGAGGGGTTACCTGAGGGCATTGGACCCTCCCTGCTTTCCATAACAATGGGAGGAAGGTCTGAGTTGCTGGGGTATAAATTTGCAGGTTCCCGCTTTCCCGGGCTTCCTTTTTCCGGTGGGATCTCGCCTTGTGAGCGTTTATTCCCCTTGGAAGTTTCACACGTGGTGGTCGCCATCTTGGCCTACACGTGGCTGGGGTTCTAGCCTGGAATCCTAAGCATCGGGTTTTTCCTTTTGCTGATTTGTATGCCTGAACCTGTGATAAGTAAAGCCTTTTAAAACCTCATCGGATCCCTGAGTGTTCATCCATTCCTCGCCGGCTTTGGAGGTAGAAGGGAACTCGCTTCCCGGCACTGTCGGGGACCCGGGAGCGCCCGACAAATCTGGACCATTATGATTAACAAAGTAGCAACCATGTTTTATCTGGATATCTATATTTTCTAGCATAACCATTTTCTCCAACTTATTTGTGTAGTCAACTCTGCAAAGAGGTGAGTTACTATAGGCAAGACTCAGGACAATTTTGTGTTGCTTTCATTGCCACACTTGCTCTAATGAGCCCTGTGTAAGAATTCTGAGACCTATTGAATTTTTCCTACACCAGAGTAGATGGTTCATGAAACATTTTCCATCTTGTTTTCACCCCAGTGCCCCTAACTTGCATCATGTCCTTAGTCTTTAATGAAGAATTTTCTCTCCACTGTACTTTATAGCTCTCTGTTTATTTTTATTCACAATCACTATGGATTTTGAGTAAAATATTCCATAGCACATATTTTTGTGTTTGGGAGTCAAGGTTGAAAGGAGAGTCAATGCTATTATTAATTAGATGGCCTTTCAAAAAGTCTGATGGTGTACACAGTAAATTCTATATTATTTTCACTTTGGTTGAAGATTCGTCAGCCTTTTGTTTAGTAAAGTGAGCAGACATAAAACTTCATTTTTTGCTACCTCATGATTTTTTAGCTATTAGCTGTGGTCTGATTATTGGACTTACTTGACATCATGCCTTGTCTTGATATTTTTATTGATTTTTTTCAGAGAAACCAGAAGCACTTTCCATATTTTTATTACAGTAGACCTGAAGACTAGAGAATACTTTCAATAAATATCAATATTCATAAAATTTTCTGATAGAGCATTTAATTTTTATTTCTGTAGAAATAAAGAGAATAGGAATTAATAGAGCAATAGTTATTTGATGATGTACATGGTAGTTTTTTTTTTTTTTTTGCTTTTTTGAGTCACACCCGGCAATGCTCAGGGGTTTCTCCTGGCTCTGCACTCAGGAATTACTCTGGCAATGCTCGGGAACCATATGGGATGCCGGGATCAAACCAGGCTGGCATGGGCCAATCGCGTGCAAGGCAAAACACCCTACCCCCTGGACTATCGCCTCCAGCCCCAGTACATGGTATTTTTTAAAAAAAAATTTGTTATACCATCATGAGATATACAATTGCAAATATGTTCATGTTTGGGTTCCAGTCATACAGTGTTCCAGCAGCCATCCCTCCACCAGTGAACTTTTCCGAGCACCAATGTCCCCTGATTCATTTCCTCATCTCCTGGCCTCACCTCTATGGCAGGCATTTTGCCTCTCCCCCACCCTCTCTCTCTTTCTCTCTCTCTCTCTCTTTCTTCCTTATCTTACACATTGTGGCTTGCCTCTAAATACATATATTTAGTGTTTATATAATACCTCTATTATTTCTAGAGGTTATATAATAACCTCTAAGTACAAATATTTAGAGGTTATCATGTATATATCTATGCCTATATTCAATGCTCAGTTCTAGGTTGTGTTGTCATTTCCAACAATTATTAGTACACTGTTACTTCTCTGTCTTACCTAACCTCTGACTCCCACATACCTGTGGTAGATTCCACCCACTAATAAGACCTCCTGATGTGTACATGGTATTTTAAACTACTAAATTAAAAAATATATTATTTTTAATTAATTTTTTAGTGATAACCCAGTAGGGCTTAAGGTTTTGTTCTGACTCTGTGCTCGGTAACCACTTCTGGCCCAGTTCAGGGGAACACATGAAGTTCTGGGCTTGAATCTGAATCAGATAGGACCTTACCCACTTTGACTTCCAAATACAAAAATGATTTGATATGAGAAAGAAAAAATCAGGGGCCGGAGCGATAGCACAACGGGTAGGGCATTTGCCTTGCATGCAGCAGACCTGGTTAGATCCCCGGCATCCCATATGGGTCCCCTGAGCTCCACCAGGAGTAATTCCTGAGTGCAGAACCAGTAATAACCCCTGAGCATTGTAAGGTGTGACCCAGAAAATACAATGCATATTAATATTATTTTTATGTAAATAGGTGGCAATAAAATATGATGCAAACTCCTTTATTACGTTCATGATATATGATTGGGAAATGATCATGCTTTTTGGAAAGTATCTTGTTGAAAAGAACAAACTCACAACATTACTATGTTATCAATTTATAATTAACACTGGCTGTGCCTCTGAAGAATAGAACAGTTTATGAAACATTGGCGTAGAAGAGACAGAACACTGAGATGTGTTCTCTCTCTATGGACAGAAATTCTACAGAGAGAACACACCTTTGCATCAGCAAATATCGATTGTTTAGAGATTGACTACAGTTTAAGAAATGCCTGGCAGGAGTTGTTTTGTTGTCATGGGGCTGTTTTCTTGAATGCCTTCAACCTTAACTCTTGTAGCAACTGGATGGAGATGGATAAAATTCAGGAAATCTTTCCTACCAGGCTCTGAAAATGGTTGTGTTTCCAATGGACATTTCTTGGTTGTACTTCCTGGTTTTGCTAATTATTGGATTAATCCGCGGCCCTCTGAAATAGAAGAAAAACACATTGTTTCCTTATAATGACTAATCTCTCCACTCCTTTAATATTGTACCCCAAATAAATGATTTTGAAAATTTATTTTTTGTAACTTTTTAAGATGGTGCTCAGTTTCACATTACAAGTTCAAAAGTTGGGCCAGATGGAAAGTATACTGATTAAAGTGCTTGCCCTCCATCTCTGGTGACCACATAAATTCCCAAGCACCTCCAGAAGTCTTCCTGAGCACAGAGCCAGAATTATGCCCTGAGCATGGCTTTTCCCACTCCATGAAAAGAGTACAAATGTCTCCAAATTCTCAGATTTGCTGTACTATATCCTATTTGTCTGGGAAAGACTGAGTTCACCAGCAAAATCAGGGAGCATGTTCCCTTCTATCTCAAGGACCAGCCATCTGCGGATAGATGAAATTCATGAATCCAGCAAAGTTTCTAAAAGCTTTACTTAAACAAGTTCTGGTAATACAATCCAAGGTCCGGAAAACCCCAAACTTCCAATTCCTAGCAGGATCTAGACCACTTGCTCAGATCAGAATCCTTAGCTAAGTTGGACACCAGAACCAGGCTATGTTCTCAGGTCAGAATCCAGAACAAGATGGAAGGCAAGCAGGGTGAGCAAGGGAGAGAGAGAGAGAGAGAGAGAGAGAGAGAGAGAGAGAGAGAGAGAGAAATCAGATCTTCTTCGAATCTTTTGTATCCCCTTTTTAACCTCCAGGTCTAGTAGAGAAGGATGGGTCTCAGTAAGAACCAAAAACCCAGCACTTAAATGCAAATCTTCACATACACTTACCCAGCCAAGTCTTTTTTTTTCTTTTTGGGTCACACCCGGCAATGCTTAGGGGTTCTCCTGGCTCTGCACTCAGGAATTACTCCTGGCGGTGCTCGGGGACCATATGGGATGCCAGGGATCGAACCCGGGCCGGCATGGGCCGGCCGTGTGTGCAAGGCAAATGCCCTACCCGCTGGGTTATCGCCTCCGTCCCCTACCCAGCCAAGTCTTTACACAACTTTATTTGCCAGAGCTAGATCTCCTTCAGGTTTCCTGCAAAGAGACTTGTAGAGATGGGGGTAATTTTTACCTAGGTCAAATGCAACTCAGGATTTAATTTATAGAGAATAGTATAATATTTCATACCATGAACATGTATTGCCAGTTATGTATTTCTCCTAACTTCCATGGAGTCCTATTCTTTTATCAGGTATTTCTGCTTTTAGAGTTATTCATAATTATGCTTGCTTGCCAGGAAGAAAAAAAGCATTCCTCTTTGATCTAGCTGGGCTCCTTTATTTAAAAGAGGATCCAAAAGCAACCAGGGAATTCCTGGTCAAATTGACAGTCCCATGGGGAGTTATGAGAGGAAACACTTTGACCAGCAAACATAGAATTCATGGTAAGAAAATACTGACATTCTGAAAGTCACAGAGACAGTCCTGCCCCTCAATCTACCAATGTGATCTGCAGTCCCCGAGAGGGCCTCAGGAAAAACTCAGGTTATGGGTAGCTGAGGCCCAGGGCTCATTAGGGCATGTCTGCCTACACCTATTGACCTCTTTGTCTATTGGTTATCACTGCAGTAGCAAGCTTAGCAGAAACTTGCCCAGAGTATCAATAGCAGTTGCCAGAGAAATTATAGCTGATTGTTCCATTAACTAAGTGTGCAAATCTATGTTCCATCATAGATTAGCACACACACACAAAAAAAAGTCTTGACATGTTAATATATTCATTAGAATAAAATATGCTGTCTGCTATTCCTATTACTCTTCTCCTGTAATTTCTGACACTTTGGTTAACTTTTACACAAAGCTACTTTTTATCAGTATCTCAGTCAGCATCTATATTTATGTCTATATCTTGTCTGGTTCACTATAAAAAATAAACAATGCGTAACCCCTGAGCATCACCAGTGTGACCCAAAAAAAGCAAAAAAAAAAAATAAATAAATAAACAATGCAATGATACTTGTATCACTTGCTTGCCTTCCCGTTGTTCATCAATTTGCTCTTAGTGGGCACCAGTAACGTCTTCATTCATTGTGAATAAGGTCCATTATTGTTACTGTTTTTGGCATATCGAATACACCTTATGGACAAATAAAAACATTCTCTCAGAGCCAAAGAGAATGCTCATGGGCTGTGCACATAATTTGCATGTGGGGAAGTCTGGGTTTAACTTCCAAGCCTGTTTGACACCCTGGTAATTTCACACCAGTGACCCTTAAACACAAAAACCAAAAGCAGTTCTAATCACCACTGGGTATGACCCAAAAAACTAAGTAAAATATGATTTTAAAATTGCATAAGTCACTCCCAATTTAAACTACTAGCAACAGATGGGGGAAATGAGCTTTCATTTATCTTGGGTTTTTCTTGTGAGATTTAAAATTCTTACAAAAATAGAAGTGACCAATCACTATGCTTTTCATCATCTCAGGATTTATGCATTTCTTAGATTACACAGTTTGGCAATGAAGCATTCAGGCCCAAAAAAGATCCTCACATTCTTGATTCCCTCTTGTTTACAAAATCTTAAAACAACTATCTCATTTAAATCAAATAAAAAGATAACGCAGCATTTAAAGCTAAATTATTAGGAAGAGACCGAGGATAGATGGGAAAATGGCAAAAGGCAGAGAAAGAGGAAGAGTAAGAAACTAGCCCCTCCTGTCCAGTTTCAGGTGGGAGCATTCATGACTTTTGAGGCCAAAAAGAGAAAATTTGTTGACAAAGAACAACAGCAGGAAAATGAACAGTCTGATAGAAAAGACTTTTTTAATGAGGACAAAAAAGAGAACTTGTTGTGAAAAACAACAGGAGAAATGAATAGTCTGGAGGAAAGACTGATTTTTTCAAATATGTACATTATCTAACAGAAGGTTAAATTTTTATTCTCCCTATTAAAAATCACAGATGAATATACATCTGCCTGGACTAACATAGGGTTTTCATTTAATGAAATCATTTGCTCTCCCTCCTGAAAAAGTCTGTAGTAATTCCATATTTCATCTGAAAGCCTAGCTGCATATTGATTTCAAGTTTAGCTTCTAGGGAAGCCCTCTGTGTGATTTGAGGAATGATGAAGAATCCATGTGTCACAGCAGTCCAGACGCCAGGAAAAAGGAAATAAGCCAACTGTAATTCATTCTTTACCATAATTATCGGTAAGTTTACAGTTAGTACACTAGACCAAAAGATATAATTTGTAAACACAATGAGTTATGGTTGATCTCAGGCCCTGGGGCGTAACCTAGTGTGTATTACAAGTTGACGTTTCCAAATCTTTAAAAAATTTAGCCTTTGATTGCCCCATTGAAGCAATATCCAAACCTAACCATAGATATGGATATACATATACATACTTTTTAGAATTCATTGATTGACCACACTAAAATAAACACACAGCTTTTCCAAACAGATGAAACCGTCTACTAAAGACATTTTATTATTTCCACTAAAGAAGAAAACCTGGAAAACACTTAACATTTAAGAGCTTTCAAAAAGAGCACATGGTATGAAGCTTGCACTGCCTTGTCAGGCCTGATCTTGAGTGCAACCACACTTTCAGTTCTTCCATCCAAAATGAGGAAACCAGCCAAGGGCTCGCAGAGGATACAGGACCTGCGATTCTGGCCAGGTGGAAAACACCCTTCTCTGCACTCTGATCCCACATTGTGCTGTAGAACAGAATGGACTAAAGACCCCACCAGGAAAGCTCGTCCCACAAACACCCTATTCAAGTAAAAGTGCAAAAGAAAGGTTTTATCAAATCTGCAAAGTATATTGCATAACCCGGAAATCATTTTAATATGCATCAGTATCCCCTAATAGTTTGACAAGATGTGGATTTCAAATCCAAACTCCCACAACAAATTCAATAGGATTTGGGGATAGCACAGATTTTAGAATTTACATTTCTCGTGAATGTTGCTATTGCTTCTAATGCTATGGGTTTATGAGCACACCTTGAAAAATGATCAAAGAAAACATTTTTTCGATGAACTGTTCAAAATCACACATATATGACAGTTTCTATATGGAAATTTCATTTAGTTCCTCATTCATCAGCAATTATGATTTTGATCACATGCAAATACACAGAAAATGATCTTCTCAAATACAGAAGATAATAATTTTTTATTCAAAATTTTTGTACAGTATTCATGGACTATGAAACTAAGCAAATAAAAGTTTTTAGTTTAATAAAACTATATTAAAGCTTGTTAGTCATTTTTATTCCTAGTAAAATAGTGTTATTTTCTGTTATGGATTTCTTTTTAGGTTTGAATCAAGTTTCGTTGCTTGTTTTTTGTTGTTTTCATGTGAGAAAATTCATTATATTAAATTTTAGATAAATAGATTCATTTGTCTATGTGATACACAATTGTGTGATGCACAATTAGCAAAAACGTTCATGACTGGGTTTCAGTCATACGTTGTTCCAACATCCACCCCACCACCAATGCCCAGTGCATTTTCCCACCAATGGCCCCCGGACTCCTTCCTCACCTCCCCAGCCTGCCTCGATATGCAAACACTTTTTTCCTTTTTCTTCTCTCTCTCTCTCTCTCTCTCTCTCTCTCTCTCTCTCTCTCTCATTCTCATTCTATCATCATCCACTTGATCCTTCTCCCTCATCTCTTACACATTTTGGCTTACCTAAGAGACATTTAGGACATATCATGTAAATCCCTTTGTGTACACTCAATGGTCAGTTTTAGCCTGGTGTTAACATTTCCCACAGTTAGTAGAACACTGGTATATATTTATATCTAATTAATAAATGCAGTCATTATACATATGTCCTTTTCCTTTTGACTAATTTCACTCAGCATAACAGTCTCATCTCCCGTTCATTTGGGTAAAATTCATGACTTCATATTTTCTGACAGCTACATAGTATTCCATTGTGTAGATGTACCACTGTTTCTTTAGCCAGACTTCTCATTCTCAGGCATTTGGGTTGTTTCAGATTCTGGTTATTGTGAATAGAGCTGTGATGAATATAGATGTGCAGATAGAGTTTCTGCTGTGTTATTTGAGTCTCCAGGGTATATTCCCATGAGTGGTTTTTCTGGGTCAAATGGGAGTTCAATATCCAGTTTGTTGCAGGACACCTAAAAACCTAGGCCTCTGCATCTGCCCTGGATTGCCTCCTGCAGGTCACTTCATAGATAGGGGTAGTCTGAATGTGGCAGTCTTATCTGACCATGTATTCTGTACTGGCTGGTATAAATATTCTCTCATGCTACCACAATCATCGTGGGACTAGCCTGATCTTAGCAGCATATTTGCCTGGCCACGTTGGATCTACGAGTAATTAGACCAGAGAGAAATGCTGTTTGCCTCCAAGCAAACAAGCATGGCTCCCTGATAACTCAAAGGCAACTAAAATACAAAACTACAATGAAGTAGAAGAGAGTCTTGTGAAGGATTGGAGAAATATTTAACTGGCATTAGTATTAGTCTTTGGTACAGAGACATGCCATCTCAGAAACCCCCTTCTCTACCCTATAAAGGCAATTCCAGGCAGATCTTGGCTCAAGACATTAGGTGGGGTGCTGGGAGAAATTACCTGAGGGCATTTGATCCTTCTTGCCAGGGAAGTTACATTTAGCTTATAGCTTCTCCCAGCTCTGCTAGGAGGCTTTGAATTAGCTCTGGGTCCTTGTAAACAGCCAGATGGCCTCCTGAAGTTGCTAAGCATTTCTATAGGAGCTATTTTCCTGTTTTCATCTCTAGATAGCCCAGTCCAATATGGGCTGGACTGGGGGAGTTTGGGTGGATTTCTGGCTATAAAATAAGCTGCAAGAAGAAAGAAGCTCTCTCTCTTGTTTCCCCCTTTTGCCATTTCGACTTCCCTTGGTGTTTTTGCTTCTCCGTCCTCTCCATTCTCTGTTGGGCCTCAACATGTGGTGGCAGCCATCTTGGCCTACACCTGGCTGGGGCCTAGCTAGGAAACCCAGAGTCCGGAGGTTTTCCCTGTTCTTGAATTGTATATTGGATCCTGTGATAGTAAAAAGCCCTTTTAAAACTGCATCATATTCCTGAGTCTTCATCCATTTCCCGCCGGCCCGGAGGTAGAAGGGAACTCGCTTCCTGACACTGTCAGGGACCCCGGCGGCACTCCCAGACACAGTTTTTGGAGGAATGTCCATATTGTTTTCCAAAAGAGCTAGACCAGTCGGCACTTCCACCAACAGTGGATGAGAGTCCTTATCCTCGCATCCACACCAGCACTTGGTTGTTCTTGCTCTTTTGGATGTGTGCCAGTCTTTGTGACTTGAAATGATACCTCATTGCTGTTTTGATTTGTATCTCCCTGATAATTAGTTATGAAGAACACATTCTCATATCCTTTTTGACCATTCGAATTTCTTCTTTTTTGGAAGTTTCTGTTCACTTCCTCCCTATTTTTTGATGGGGTTGGGAGTTTTTCTTTCTTGTAAAGTTCTACCAGTGCCTGATGCATCATGGATATTAACCCCTTATCAAATAGGCATTGGGTGAATATACTTTTCACAGTCTGTGGGCTGTTTCTGTATCTTGCTCACGGTTTCTTTTGAGGTGCAGAATCTTTTCAGTTTTATATAATCCCATTTGTTTATCTTTACTTCCATTTACTTTGACAGTGGTGTTTCTTCTTGAAGATGCTTTTTTAGTTTTGATGTCATAGAGTGCTTTTCCCTATGCTTTCTTCTATGTACCTTATATATTCATGTCTGATGCTGAGATCTTTAATCCATTGTGACCTGACTTTCGTGCATGGCGTTGGAAGGAGACCTAAGTTCATGTTTTTATTCGTCACTGCCCCATTTACCCAGCACCATTTGTTGAAGAGTCATTCATTTTTCTATGGGTCCATTTCTGTTTCTAGGTATGTATATCTATGGGTATATGTGTCTAGGTATGTCTAGGTATGTGTATCTATTGTTGAAGAGGCTTTCTTTGTTCCACTTAATATGTTTTGATCCTTTATCAAAGATTGGAACAGTCGTATATTTGAGAGTGCATTTCTAGATATTAAGTTCTATTCCATAGGTCTGCAGGTCTGTCTCCATACCAATACCATGCCTTTTTAATTCGACTGCTTTGCAATAGAGTTTGAAATTGGGAAAAGTGATACCTCTCTTATTGTCTATCTCCCAAGGATTGTTATAGCTATCCGTGGTGGTTTATTACTCCATACAAATTTGAGGAGTTTTTGGTCAGTTTCTTTGAAGACTGTCATGGGTATCCCTTACAGGGACTGCATTCAATGTGTTTAAAGCTCTAGGGAGTATTATTCACTTGAATCACTTGTCTTCCCATTGTTCATTGATTTACTTGAGTGGGAACCAGTAACCTCTCCATTCGTTGGCAATGAGGTCCACTATTGTTACTGTTTTTGACATATTTAATACACCATAGGTAGCATGCCAGGCTCTGTCGTGGCTCTGAGTTCACCCCAAAGGGTCCCAGTCTTTTTCTATGTTAGACCATCAACCATCCAGGGCCCAGAGGCAAAGAACCCTGGGTGTGGACAAGCCTGTCTCCCTGTCTGCTACCTGCTGATGCAGCCATGTACCACAGTCACACCTGCGACACCTCGAGGGGCAGGAGAATTATTACTACTTTGATAATGTTGATTATCTCAATCCATGATCAAGGAAGGTCTCTACTTCTGAGGTCCTCATTTATTTATTGTAGCAACGTTTTGTAGTTTTCTTTGAGAGATCCTATACATTCTTAGTCAAACTGATTCCTAGGTATTTGATTTTCTGTGGTGCAATTGTGAAAGGGATCATTTCTTTAATATCACTGTCTTCTCTTTCATAATTTGTATATGGGAAAGCCATTGACTTTTGGGTATTGATTTTGTACTCTGCTACTCTACTATAGGAATCTATTATTTCTAGGAGCTTTATGCTGGTCGCTTTCTAAGATCTTAAGCTGTAAAGTCAGACTGTTCATGATGGCCCTTTCTTCCTTTCTGATGAATTCTTGAAGAGCTATGAATTTTCTTCTTAACATTGCTTTCACTGTATCCCACAAGTACTTATAGTTCATGTATTCAGTCTCATTTGTTTCCAGGAATTTTTTGGATTTCCTCTTTGATTTTTTTTATGACTTGCTGGTTGTTCTACCTCTGATCTGTTTTCGGTCTTTTTCCATCTTGTGTATTTGCCTAAGTGCTTTCTGCAGCTGATCCTCTTTCTCACTGATTCTGTCTTCCACTGCTGTCATCCTGTTGTTGAGAGTCCACTTCATTTTCATTTCATCTACTGAGTTCTTAATTGATGATATTTCTGTTTGTATTCTCTCATTTCTGCTCTCATTTTCCCATAATTTATTGACTGCCCTTCCACTGTTTCATTTATGTCCTCCTGTATTTTATTGGAGAGTCATTCCATTTATTCAGTGAGTTCATTAAACATCTCACCATTTCCTCCGAATTCTTTGTCAGAGAGATTATGAATGTGGGAATTCCTAGTTGTTGCTTCGTGACTTGAAGAAGGGATCTTCATTTTTTCCACATAACGCTGTGGTGGTCTGGAGGTGGAATCTTCTGGGACACTGCTCCTCTCTCACTCCCAGATAGGTCTCTGTAAATGTCAGTTTTCCTGTGTTTGAGGTTTCTTGTATTGTCAAAGTTGTTTAAGTAGTTAGAGTCCAACGTGCTGGTTCAATACAATAAAGAGAGAGGAGGATTAACTTGTGGCCTTGTGATTCTTTTTGCTGATGCATACGGCAGTAGTAGTCCTGCCCCACAGGTCCTACCTAGAGAGGGTGCTGTGGGAAAGACCAAGGTGCAGTCTCTGGTCTCCTGCTTAGACTGCTGGATATTATAATCCCTGGTTTCTGTCCCTGAATCATAAAAGCCACTTGTGCAGGTCCCTTTTCACTGATGAATCTTCTTTCCCAACTCTATTTCTGAGAAAGCCTGGACCACCTTTGAGAGCTGAGACTCTTAGACAGTTCTGTGGAGAATCATCTTGACAAGATAGTCCAGAAAAGGCCTCCCAGAAAACTGGGAATTAATCTGATCATCTCATAAATCTCATACCTTATCATCCCTTCTAGTGACTACTGTCTTGTCCTAACATAAAGAGACTCCTCATCAGAATCACTGGACCTAATGAATCTTAGGCCTCTAAACCTAGAGAGATATTGGAAATAATAAACATTTCTCATTTATTTATTTTATTTTTGAGACACTTCATGGCAGAAAAAAAATGCTCAGGGCTTCCTGGCTCAGGGATCACTTCTGGTTCTGCCATCAGAGATGGTCTCTGCAGGCTCAGGTAATCATATTGGGTGCCAGAGATTGATGCCAGGTTAGTGCTTGTGGGAAAGCACCCTAGTTGCTATGCCATCACTCTGACCCTAATTTCCCCATCCATCTAAGTATTTGGAGTAATTTTTATGCAGTAACAGAAACTGTACTGACAACCGCCGGAAGACAGGCACTCCAGATCCACAGCTGCACAGCAAAGCCTCTTGGTGAGAGGTGAGAGGTGAACCCTATGGATTTCCTGGGGAAAAGTAAAAGGCTCCGGCCAGCCCCTGGCAGTGTCCTACATAGCTCCTAGGGCTTGCTCAGCATGCAGGCGGCCACGCCTGCCAGACTCAGAGCAGGGATTTGGGCGCCTCCACCCATTCCCCAGACTCGGGTCGGAGGGAGTGGTCCTGAGCTCCAGCCACCACAGCCAACCGCTGGTGGGGAGTAGAGGTGGACAGACACTTGAGATCCACAGTTGCACAGGTGGCGGCTCTCTGTGGCTGCGCGTTAATCTTAGACTCTAACATATTATAGCACCAGGTCCTTCCCAGGATCTTTCTTATTTTTACACTTCAATGATCATTCTATTTTGCAATAAACTGAGAGGTTATGGGAAAAAATGGAAAACTGCATGGTTATCATATTCAGTAGATATGTAAAATGTCTGTGACAGAATTCACAAAACCATTTTCTATTCGAACTTGTGATATTCCTAATGTCTTAGAAAGAAACACCTTCACAAAAGTTAAGCATATTCATTTATTACTAGTGGAATTTTTGAAGATATAAACTTGATCACTTGATCACTTCACTTGAATCCCGTTATTCATCGATTTGCTCTCGAGCAGGCGCCAGTAACATTTCCATCGGACCCTATCACGTGCCAATAGCCCAATGGGCTAATCTTTATAGCCCAATCTTTATATCTTCTTTTACTGAAGGTATAAACAGAGAGAATAAATTCTCTGTTGTATCATATCGCATAGAAAGGGTCAATTTTTATTAAATGAGGATAATTATATTTTTTCAAATTGGAGGGTTCAACATGAGTCTTTGATGATACTTTGTCTTTTTTACATGCAGAGCTCACTTGGGGTCCTAAATAATATAAATATTATTAAATTATAATTTCAGTACTAGCCTTATTAATGTGATTTTAAATAATTTAAATAAGATCACAAATACAGATATTCTATTACATTAAAATATTTGATATTTACTGAAATTGTTAAGGGTACATTTCTTAATTAAACTTAAGACAATCAACTTAAGGATTAGAGACAATGTTTCTCCACTGGAAATAAAGAGTAAGAAAAGAAAATAAACACTGTCACTGCTTGGGAATTTATCCTGTCCCCACTAACAGAAAAAACCAGGACTGGATATGCCTCGTGGTAAAATAGTTTAGTCTAGAATGCAAAGGAACATTTTGCAAAAATGTACTCAGGAAAGAATAATAAAGAAGGAAAGAATAGACTAAATGACAAATCGTGCTGTGTGCAAAAAGTGCACCAAAAATTTTAGGGTCTTTGAGATGTAGAGACTTTATGGGTAAAAATAGAACAAGAAAGTGTCAGGATATATTCTAAGTGCACTTTCAGTGAGCTATGTAAAAATAGTCCAGCTACAAGTACATATTGGAATGATGATGTGTTCACTCTCCTCATTGTCTCCTTTCAACACGGTTCATCTAATGAACGCCCATTGGACATGGGGTATTGATGCCATATTGAATAATAGCCTGTGAGCCCACTGATGACTGTTCTGGAGGCCTAAAGTTTGGACAGTCTGTGTGTGTGTTTGTCTGACTCCTTTTGTATTTGTTATTTTCATTCTCTGTCACCAACACAGGTGCCAATCCAATTGGCTTTTTAGACAGGCACTCATATACAATGTGAACTACAAAGCACTTGAGTTAAATTTAGAAGACTTAAGAAGGGAGATAATAGTTATAGATAAGTGATGTCAGTAATCACCAACCAACTGAAATTTAAATTTACAGAAAACTTAGTCTCATTTGGATTTGTATGGACAAGAAACAACACGTTAGACAATTATTTTGAAAGAAAAATAGCATTTTTTTTTGGCTTTTTGGGTCACACCCAGTGATGCTCAGGGGTTACTCCTGGCTCTGCACTCAGAAATTACTCCTAGCGGTGCTCAGGGGACCATATGGGATGCGGGGATCGAACCAGGGCCGGCACAGGCCGGCCGCGCGGCAAAGCAAACACCCTACCCGCTGGACTATTGCTCGGCCCCAAATATAGCACTTTAAGAATAAGTTAAGGTAGTAAAAACATACTGAAGAATAAAAAAAAACTCTGAATTCACAGAATACAATAGGGAATAAAATTTAGGTCATCTGAAGTTTGAGAATATGTTTTTTTAAATTAAATACCAAGGCATTGTGAATTCCATAGTTACTCATAGTTGAGTTTCAGGAATACAATATTCCCATATTAATTCTACCACCAGCGTCAACATCCTTCCAACAAAGCCCCAGATTCCCTCTGCACCAGTCTGCCTCTTTGGCAGGCATGTTTTGAAGTCTGATGATTGCAGTTTAGATTTCAAGGCTATAGTTTTGCTGGCTCTAGTTTCTATAGGTATATCGATAAGTATGTCACATATATATATAACACACCTCTACACTACCAATAAGCTTGAGGTTCTTGACTACCTACTCTTGTTACCTCCGGTCCACCTCTTTTTACTCCCTCCTTGAATTCTTTTCATCACTTCCCTTGCCATTCTATGACCAAGGGAAGGGAAATCTGGTATCTCCTTTGCAACCATTCATTTTGACCAAACCTTCCTGATCAAATATCATGGAAGGATTGGGGGTTCTCAGAAAATAAAAACAGAGCTGCCATATTACCTAGAAATTTCATGTGTTGTATCTAATTCCAGGACATAAAAAAGTTCAAAGGACATATGCACACCACTATTCTTTACAACACTCAGCACAATAGCTAAGATTGGGAATGACTTTTAAGATAAATGCCAAAAAGCACAATTCAATAAGAAAGAAAAGTTAGACATCATGAAAATTAAAAAAAAACTCTGCTCTGCAAAATACTATTTGCAGTATCAAAAATAAGTCACAGATTGGGAAAAACATTGCAGACTGTGGTGATTGTGGTTAAGATTTCATAAAGATTGCATAAGGACTTTGTCAGATCTCATAGAGATATGATAAACCACCTAATATTTAAAATCAATGAAGAACCCTCAAAATCAATAAGAAAACCATATAGTCCCCAAATTTTAACTGGACAAAAGACATGAAGAAAAAAATCACATAATAAGATACATATGCAAATAGACACAGAGACATGCCATTATATATATATATAATTATATATACATATATATAATTATATATATAAAGAGATTTATATATATATAATGAGATTGCAAGTTTAAAGAATAATGAATAAATGGAAGAAAAAACTATTAGAGAATAGTCCAAATCTATAAAGCAAATGATGGAATTTTTGTTTTACTTTATTTTCCATCATTCCAAAATGATGGAATTTTGCTTTACCGTTACGACTATTATAGGTTGCAAATGTGTGTTTTCCGTGGCTGGATAGCACAGTTAGTAAGAGTCTGGGTTGTTTGCAGAGTTTGGGTGGGTGGCAAGGAGTGTAGAGACAAATGCTCACTGGTACCTCATGCAAGATAGATAGTAAGTAGATCACGTGATTTTGAAGTTTTGGGATGTGGGTGACTGGTTCCGGCCTGTTCCCTTGGGCTGGTTAATTCCACAGGACACTCAAGGATCACACACACACACACACACACACAAAACACACACACTTGTAGGGAGGTATGGGAGACATTCCCGGAAGAGCAGGGCATAAGTGGTCCCCAGAACTGATGACTGGATAAAAAAACTTCGGCACGTGTCTACACAATGGAATACTATGCAGCTGTTAGGAAAAGTAAAGTTATGAAATTTGCCTACAAATGGATAGGCATGGAGAGGATCATATTGAGTGAAATTAGCCAGTAGGAAAAAGACAGATATAGAATGATTGCATTTATTTGCTGACATAAATAAATAAATATATATATATATAGATATACATATATGTGTGTGTGTGTAAGTGTGTACATATTATGATACCAATATGAAGGTCAGGCAAAACACGGATCAGGAGGTCTTGTCAAAGTGGGAAATTATCACAAAATATGTGGGAGTCAGAGATTAAGTAAGACAGAGAATGGAACAGTGTGCTAATAATTTTCGATAGTAGCTAATACCTAGAACTGTGCATTAAATACAGGCAAAAGATGCACATGACAACCTCTAAATGTATTTATTGTAATCCGTAATGTTTAAGGGAAGAAGAGAGTGAGAGAGGGAGAAAAGAGAAAAGAGAGAGATACAGAACCTACCATAGAGGCAAGGCTAGGGAGGAAAGGAATCGGGGACATTGTTGGTGGGAAATGGGCACTGGTGGAGGGATGGGTGCTGGAACACTGTATGACCGTAATCCAAATATGAACATCTTATGAACATCTTTTTTTAATTGTATATCTCAGTGGTATAATATAATATTAAAAATATAAAAAAATTAAAAATAAATGACACCATGTACTATAAAGGATGTGAAACAGGGGATTGCCACTTACTGTAAGAATGCAAATCAAAACAATAATGAGATATCGTCTCACTCCACAGAGACTTACCTATGATTTAGAAATCAGTCTTAGAGCTATTGGAAGTATAGTTCTAAAAGAAACCTATACTAAAATACATTTACAGCAACTCTAGATTCATAATTGTCAAAATGTGGAACCAATCAGATGTCCTTATATAGGAAAATGGATTTTAAAATACTGTAAATATATAAATATATTATATGTTACATAAATATATATAGGAAACAATGGAATATGTAGGCAAAAATGCTACGAAAGCTAAGCTAGAGATAAATTAAATGTGACTTGCAAGTTTAAAATATCCTGGATAGATTATCTATTATATTTGATATATATAGAGCCCAATATAATATTCTAGAAAAGGTAGAAGCAAGAGACCATAAAAATAACAACAGTGAGTTAGGACAGTGGCTCATGCAGTAGGACATGGCCTTACAGGGTGTAGCCTTAAATAAATCAGGCACCATGTGGTCCCTGAGGACCACTAGAGGTAACCATAAAGGCCCTGAACACCACTGGGTGTGTCTCCTACCGTAATAAAAAAAGAGTTATCATGATTAGAAGAAGAGAAGTATAAATAAAGGAGCACTACGGATGCCCAACTGCAGAGAGCTATTATAACTTACAATAAATACTGCAATGCTAGACACTTGCCACTATACATTTGTCAAAATTCATGAATTCTCAGTAAACGATGGACTTTAATGAATAATCTTCACCAGTATCAGCTTTTTTATTCTAGCACATACATCACATGAGTGTCATATAGAAACTGTGAGGGGCAAAGATTTTGTTAATTTAAAACTATTCTGAAAATTAAAGTCTATTACTTAAAATTGTTCAAGATAAATTTTAAAAACATGCTTCTATGTTTGGACACCTAGTAGTAAACAGAATTACTGTCAATAGGAAGTTTGAAGAGATCCATAGGATGCAGCTTATGTTCTAAAAAAGTAAAATTAAATAAAATTTAGACTGACAGATAAGATCCAAACAAAAGACAAATACAATTTTCATTCTAATAAAATAAAACTTCTTGAATAACCAATGCCTTTGATGAGTTGGCAATACCTAACTCTATTTTATAGATGTTACCTTGATTTAAAGTGTATTTCCAGTACTTAAATGAAGACTATGTGAAGACACTATAATACCTATACTCAAAGGGATTTATACATTTTTTGTATCCCTAAATCTCACGTGCAAGAAGGTAATAGCACTCTATTGTAAAAAAATAATTAGGTTCAAAAGGATATTAAATAGCATTTATACTGATCTCCCAGCTTGCCCAGTTTCAACACAGGTCAATCTCCAAAATCTTATTATTTAGTTAGAAATGAAAATTTCAGGAACTTAATCTAAACCAATGATATTTACTTAGGGCAGATGGGGTTTCTCAAAAGACAGCGGAGTAAAAATATCGCCCAGAGAGTATGTTGAATCAGAATGACTACAGAAAAGATAGGCTAATATATCCGAGAAAAATTATGGTGCACATTGGATAATATATTAATTTTCCTCAGGCAAACTAAGGTCCTTCTTAAGGTTTAACTACTTTCTGAAGTACGCCCCCTAATCACTTTAAGTTCTTTCGAGGAAAGAGCCACCTGCTCTTCAATGGTTACATTAATGTTTTGCTGGGTATTTCCCTGTCAACCCAGTCATGTTGTTGTGAGTAAATGGTAATTATGGTTAATGCATTATATATCAAGCTTTTAAATCCTGCTTTTTTGTCTATTTTGAGCTAAACCCTGCAGTGTTCATGGATTACTTCTTGCTCTGTGCTCAGGGATCATACCTGGCAGTGCTCAGGGAGCCATACACTGTACAAGAATGTCTCTGAATCAGGCTCATCCCTGGGATAGACAAGCATCATCCTCTGTACTAATTCTCAGCCCTTGACTTTTATTTAATTGTGGGTTTTGAGGTCAGAGACGTACTGGCAGTGCTCAGGGTTTACTTTTGCTTCTCCACTCAAGAATGGCTTTTGGCAGGGATCAGGGTTCATGTTGGATGTAGGATATTAAACTTCAATAATCAAATTCAACTGTATTCAAAATGCCCTCTTGTCTACATTATCACTTCAATCTGAGTCCTATTCTTTTCATGGATTATTATTTTTTAACAATATAGCTTAATTAGAATATTTTGTTTCAGGAACTTAAATGACAGTTTATTTATGATTATTATTTATAGTCTAATTGGAAATGTTGAACTAAAATTTAAAAAACATTCAATATGAATTTTACAGATGAAGTCTACATAGTAAATCATACATCTTGTATTTTTTTGTTCCGTTGGAGAGAAGTTGGATTTAGATCTTATGCTCGGTAGATGTAGATTTCCTCTACTCTTCTGAATCACTACCATCAATAGAGTTGAAGTCAGTACAAAATAATTTCTTCCAATCAAATGAGTTATGAATGTTATATTAAATTCTTATTCATTTCTAAGTCATGTTACCTCCATACTTGGAATACTCTTCATAGTATCTGTCCAAATGGTATCAAAGAATTTCCACTCACAAAAAACATACAGCATTTTCACAAAGTTCTCAAATATTCTACAAAGAGATTAGGGATAAGAAATATAGGCATTCCTAGAAGTTAAGAATGGAAAGAAGTCTCTTGAGACCTTGATGGAGAGAAGTGTACCCTTGTGGTCCCAGGTGTATAATGCAGATAATGTGCACATGAAATTATCATGAACACTATTGTCAGCTTCTTTGATCTATAAAAAACAGTGAGAAAAGAAACACAACCAAGTTGGGGGTTGAAGGAAGGTGCTTAGGTGTCTTAGGAAGGCGGTGGGTACACAGATGATGGGTGTGGCATTACAGTTATATACATGAGAAAACTTTAATATTGTAAAGCCAAAAAACTTAGAAATATTCATATCGATTGGGCTATGCATTTCTTGACTGGGCCACACTCATGCTATGATAGGAATCTGGAAATATCTGTCGTTAAGGATAACACTTGACCTCTCAGAGCCTGCATTAATAGAAGAACTTTCCTTTTGTTGGCTGCTGCTCCTTTTAAGGATCCTATTAGAATCAGTGACCAGGCAGCCTATTTGCCTCTAGGCGTTTCTACTTATCATCTGGTTTAAAAGCTAAGGTTTTACATGTTTAAATCAGTTTGTTGTTCCAAAGGAAACAGCTAGACTCATTAAATGAATCTTTCCTGTTCCCAACATATTTAGCAATAAATAAAGCCTTAAAAACTTGGCTTCTTTTGAAGAATTATGTATCCTGAAATAGAAATGTGACAACTGCAATGAATAGACTTTTGAATTATGTGCATTATTATTCATTTAGATACTATATTAATTTTTGTATCATTTCAATTAATAGAATAATACATATGCTTATTCACAGGAAATTTTATTAAAGGAGAGTGGAGCACGGAAAATTAAAGGATAATCAGGATGCCTTTTGTATCCTTTTAGACTTGTTATTTCCTTCATTGTAAATTTTCATTTTACTAGGATTCTACTTATTAATAGTGAGTGTCTCATGCACATGTTCTTTTTAATGTTTTGTTATACCACCGTGAGACATACGAATTATATTCATAATAATTGGTTCTTGGTAATACAGTATTCCAGCACCCATCCCTCCACCAGTGCCCCATTCCACCACCAAATGTACCCTTTAGCTCACCCGCCATCCCACCCAGTCTGCCTCAGCAGCAGAACACATACGTTTCCTCTCTTTTCTACCTCTATTTCTATCTCTGCATCTCTTCCCCTAATATTTTACATTGCTTGGCTAGTACTGCATAGATGTTAGAGTTTTTATCATTTATGTCTCTTTGTGTATAATATTTCAATGGTAGGTTCTAGTCTGATATTACCATTTTCCCACACTTGGCGTAACACTGGTGTCTATTTATGTCCCATTAATGAATGCTGATCATTCTATATCTGTCCCTTTTTTCAGCCTTCCTGACTAACGTTTCCTCCAACATGATGATAGTCTAATGTCCGCTCCATTTGCAGAGTAAATTTCATAATTTCATCTTTTGATAGCTGCATGAGTATTCCATAGTGTAGATGCACCAC
>JAJIBD010007839.1:0-65277 GCA_021461705.1 Cryptotis parvus | reverse complement strand
TTTTTTTTTAAATTTTTTTATTTTTACAATTACAAAGATATACAATTAAAAGTTCATATTTGGGTTTTGGTCATACAGTGTAGCAGCACCCATCCCGCCACCAGTGCCCATCTCCCACCACCAACGTCCCCGGTTCCCTCCCCCTCCCCCAGCCCTCCTCCATGGCAGGTTCTTTATTTCTTTCCATTTCTCTATCTTTCTCTTTTCCTTCCTCTCCAGACTATGGATTACAAAACATACATTAAAGGGTTGTCATGTGTATCCTTTTGCCTCTATTTAATGCTCAGTTCTAGGTTGGCATTAGTACCCTCACAATTGTTAGCACACTGTTCCATTTTCTGTCTTACCTAGCCTCTGACTCCCACACGTTTGTGATAATTTCCACCTTTGACAGGACCTCCTGATGTATGTTTCACTTGACCTTGGATATTGGTATCATAATATGTACCTATATATTTATGTTATGCAGATAAATGCAGTCATTCTGTAACTGTCTCTCTCCTTCTGGCTAATTTCGCTCAACATAATCTTCTCCATGTCCATCCATTTGTAGGCAAATTTTATAACTTCATTTTTCCTAACAGCTGCATAGTATTCCATTGTGTAGATGTACCAAAGCTTTTTTTATCCAGTCATCTATTTTCGGGCACTCGGGTTGCTTCCAGATTCTGGCTATTGTGAATAATGCTGCTATGAACATAAAAGTAGGGATGGTGTTTCCACTGCGTATTTTTGGTTTCCCAGAGTAGATTCCCAGGAGTGGTATGGCTGGGTCAAATGGGAGTTCAATTTCTAGTCTTTGGAGGAATGTCCATATTGTTTTCCAGAAAGGCTGTACCAGCCGGCATTCCCACCAACAATGGATGAGTGTCCCCTTTTCCCCACACCCACGCCAGCACTTGTTGTTCTTGTTCTTTTGAATATGTGCCAGTCTCTGTGGTGTAAAGTGGTATCTCATTGTTGTTTTGATTTGCATCTCTCTGATGATTAGTGATGATGAGCATTTTTTCATATGTTTTTTGGCCATTCGAATTTCTTCCTTGCTGAAGTTTCTGTTCATTTCTTCTCCCCATTTTTTTGATGGGGTTGTTTGTTTTCTTCTTGTAAAGTTCTACCAGTGCCTGATATATCCTGGATATTAACCCCTTATCAGATGAGTATTGGGTGAATATTCTTTCCCATTCTGTGGACTGCTTTTGTATCTTAGTCACTGTTTCTTTTGAGGTGCAGAAGCTTTTTAGTTTCATGTAGTCCCATATATTTATCTTTTCTTCTAGTTGCTTTGTTAGAGATGTTTCATCTTTGAAGATGCCTTTAGCTTCAATGTCATGGAGGGTTTTTCCTATATTTTCTTCAATGTACTTTATGGATTCAAGTCTGATATTGAGATCTTTAATCCACTTTGATCTGATTTTTGTGCATGGTGTTAGACACAGGTCCAAATTCATTTTTTTACATGTCGCTGCCCAGTTTTCCCAACACCACTTATTGAAGAGGCTTTCCTTACTCCATTTTAGACTCGTTGCACCTTTATCAAAGATTAAATGATCATGTGTTTGAGGTTGGGTGTCAGGATACTCAATTCTATTCCATAGGTCCACGGGTCTGTTTTTATTCCAATACCATGCTGTTTTAATTACTACTGCCTTGTAGTACAGTTTGAAGTTGGGTAAGGTGATGCCTCCCATCTTCTTTTTCCCGAGGATTGCTTTAGCTATCCTTGGGGGTTTATCGTTCCATACAAATTTCAGGATTGTTTGGTCAATTTCTTTGAAGAATGTCATGGGTATCCTCATAGGGACTGCATTGAATCTGTATAGAGCTCTAGGGAGTATTACCATTTTGACAATGTTGATTCTCCCCATCCATGAACAGGGAATGTGTTTCCATTTCCTTGTGTCCTCTTTTATCTCTTGGAGCAGTGTCTTGTAGTTTTCTTTGTACAGGTCCTTTACACACTTGGGTAAGTTGATTCCTAGGTATTTGATTTTCTGTGGCACAATTGTGAATGGAATTGTTTCCTTAATATCCCTTTCTTCTCTTTCGTTATTTGTATATAGGAAAGCCACCGACTTTTGGGTGTTGATTTTGTATCCTGCCACTCTACTATATGCGTCTATTGTTTCTAGGAGTTTTTTGGTAGAGAGTTTAGGGTTCTCTAGGTATAATATCATGTCATCTGCAAATAATGATAGCTTGACTTCTTCCTTGCCTATCTGGATGCCCTTGATGTCCTTTTCTTCTCTGATTGCTATGGCAAGTACTTCCATTACTATATTGAATAAAAGAGGTGAGAGTGGGCAACCTTGTCTTGTCCCTGATCTCAGGGGGGAAGGCTTTCAACTTTTCCCCATTGAGAATGATGCTCGCTGTGGGCTTTTGGTAGATGGCTGTAACTATCTTGAGGAAAGTCCCTTCAATTCCCATTTTCTGGAGGGTTTTAATCATGAACGGGTGCTGGATCTTGTCAAATGCTTTCTCTGCGTCTATTGATAGGATCATATGGTTTTTATTTTTTTCTTATTGATATGATGTATTATGTTGATTGACTTGCGAATGTTGAACCATCCTTGCATACCCGGGATGAATCCTACTTGGTCATGATGTATAATCTTCTTGATGAGTCTTTGGATTCTGTTTGCTAGTATTTTGTTGAAGATCTTAGCATCCGTGTTCATCAGGGATATTGGTCTGTAGTTTTCTTTCTTTGTGTTGTCTCTCCCTGCTTTGGGTATCAGGGTGATATGTGCCTCGTAGAAGCTGTTTGGGAGTGTTTCTGTTTCTTCTATTTCCTGGAAGAGCTTGAACAGGACTGGCAGTAGGTCCTCCTTAAAGGTTTGGTAGAGTTCACTAGGGAATCCGTCTGGACCTGGGCTTTTGTGTTTGGGAAGTCTTTTAATTACTGTTTCTATTTCCTCAATGGTGATAGGCTTATTCAGGTATTGGAGGTCTTCTTGTTTCAGCCGTGGGAGGTTATAGGACTTCAGGAATTGATCCATTTCTTCTAGATTCTCATGTTTCACGGCATACAGGCTCTCAAAGTAATCTCTGATGATCTTTTGGATTTCTGTGGTTTCTGTTGTGATGTCACCCTTTTTATTTCTGATTCTGTTTATTTGGGTTCTCTCTTTCCCTGTCCTTACAAGTCTTGCCAATGGTTTGTCAATCTTGTTTATTTTTTCAAAAAACCAGCTCTTGGTTTCATTAATCTTTTGGATTGTTTTTTTGGTTTCCAACTCATTGATTTCCTCTCTAAGTTTTATTATTTCCTTTTTTTCTGCCTGGGTTGGGCTCCTTTTGTTGGTCTTTCTCTAATGTCTTCAACTGTGTAGTCAGGTTATTTATGTGGGCCCTTTCTTGTTTCCTGATGAATGCTTGCAGAGCTATAAATTTCCCCTCTTAACACGGCTTTTGCCGTGTCCCACAAGTTCTTATAGTTGGTGTCTTCATTTTCATTTGTTTCCAGAAATCTTTGGATTTCCTGTTTGATTTCTTCTATGACCCATTTGTTGTTCAGGAGTGAGCTGTTCAGTTTCCAGGTGTTTGGTTTGACTCCCTGTTTCTGTGTACGGTTAACTTCCATTTTCAGTGCATCATGGTCTGAAAAGATAGCTGACACAATTTCTATCTTTTTAATTTTATTGAGGTATGCTTTGTGGCTTAGCATGTGGTCTATCTTGGAGAATGTTCCATGTGCACTAGAGAAAAATGTGTATTCAGCTTTTTTGGCATGAAAAGCCCTGTATATATCTACTAGCTCTCTTTCTTCCATTTCTTCCTTCAGGGCCATTATTTCCTTGGTGAGTTTCAGTCTTGTTGATCTATCCATCGTTGATAGAGCAGTGTTGAAGTCTCCAACTATTATTGTGCTACTGTTAATGTCTTCTTTGAGGTCTCTTAGCAGTTGTTTTATGTATTTTGCTGGCCCCTCGTTGGGTGCATATATGTTTAGTAGTGTAATTTCTTCCTGGTGTACATACCCCTTAAGTAATAAGAAATGGCCTTCGTTGTCCCTTCTAACCTTTTTCAGCCTGAAGTCTATATTATCTGATACTAATATGGCCACACCAGCCTTTTGGAGGAATTGTTTGCATGGAGAATGGTCTTCCAACCTTTGACTTTGAGTCTGTGTTTGTTCTGATTATTCAGATGTGTTTCTTGTAGACAGCAGAATGTTGGGTTCAATTTTTTTAATCCATTTTGTTACTCTGTGTCTCTTAATTGGTGCATTTAGACCATTGACATTGAGAGAGATTATTGTCATCGGATTTTGTGCCATCTTTCTGTTTGAGCTTGTTGTGCTTATGGGTTTGGTCGTATTACAGTAGACCCTTCAGTCCTTCTTTTAAGGTTGGTTTTGAGTCCATGAAGTTCCTGAGTTGTTGCTTATCCATGAAGTTGTGTATCTTTCCTTCATATCTGAATGTGAGTCTGGCCGGGTAAAGAATTCTTGGTGAGGCCTGCAGTTCATTCAGCCTTTTCACAATATCCCACCATTGTTTTCTTGCTCGGAGTGTTTCATCAGAGAAGTCTGCTGTAAATCTTAGAGATGTTCCTTTGTATGTGATTTCCTTCTTTGATCTTGCTGCTTTCAGTATTCTATCTCTATCTATAGTTTTTGTCATTTTAATTAAGATGTGTCTTGGAGTATTCTTGTTGGGGTTTCTTTTAGCAGGTATCCTACGGGCCTCCTGGATCTTGAGGCAAGTGTTTTTTAGTTCCGGGAACTTCTCAGCAATGATGGCTTTGACAGTTTCTTCTTCATCAGGGTTTTCTTCTTGCCCTTCTGGGACCCCAATGATCCGTATGTTGTTTCTTCTGGCTTCATCCCGATTATCTCTTGTTGTCTGTTCGGTAATTGTGAGTCTTTTTTTCTATCTTCTGGTGTTGTGTAGAGAATCTTTGGAACGCGGTCTTCGAGATCACTAATTCTTTCTTCAGTAGCTATTATTCTGCTATGCTGGCTTTCCACTGTGTTTTTCATTTCATTTACCTCATTTTTAATATATGTCATTTCCATTTGCATTTTCCTCACTTCTTCTATCATGTCCTCTTGTATTTTATTGAGTTTGCATTCCATTGCTTCTTTGAATTCCTTATGACTCCTTAACATTTCTTCCCGAAATTCCTTATCAGAGAGGTTATATAACTCATTGGTATTGCTTGGCTCATCTGGACTAGTGACTTCACTCACAGAGCTGGATGGAACTTTTGCGTTGCCTTACCATTTTGACTATTTTAGGTTGCAAATGTGGGGTCTTGGATGACAGGATAGTACAGTTAGTAGGTGTCTGGTCTGTTTGCGGAGTTTGGGTGGGTAGCAAGGATGTAGGAACCAAGGTTCAGTGGTACCTCATGCAAGATAGGTAGTAAAAGGTCGCTGACGCGCTAGGCGCCCGCGTGGTTTTGAGTTTTGGGATGATTACGGAAGCGCAGGGCCCAAGGTTCAGAGTGAAACCAAGGCAGTTAGCCTTGGTTCCCGTTGATGGAGTTTCCGCTCTTCCCTGGGGCAGTTTGGGTCCGCGGAGACGCAGGGATCACGCACACACCCTGGTGGGGGGGGGGGGGGGGAGATTTTCAGCCGGTCCCAGGAGCGCAGCGCCCGAGGTTCCGCAGTGAAACCAAGGCAGTTAGCCTTGGTTCCCGTTGATGGAGTTTCCGCTCTTCCCTGGGGCAGTTTGGGTCCACGGAGACGCAGGGATCACGCACACACCTGGCGGGGGTGGGGGGAGATTTTTCCGACAGTGATTTTTTTTTAGGTATGTTTTATGGCCCTTCATGTGGTCTGTCTTGGATAATATTCCATGTGACTGGAGAAAAATGCGTACTTGGTTTTCTGGAAATGAAGTCTTGATATCTTTTCAGATTTTAGCTCTTTTAGAGGGCTATATACTACCCTTCTTTCTTCCATTTCTTCCTTCAGGACCAGTATTTCCTTGGCTAGTTTTAGTCTTGTTGATATATCTGGAGGTGCCAAAGAATGTCCAACTTTAATTACAATTGGGTATCTGTAGGTGTTGAAGTCTCCACTTCAATTACAGTTGTGTATCTGGAGGTGCCAAAGCAGTGTTGAAGTCTCCACTTCAACTACAATTGTATTTCTATCAGTGTCTTCCTTGAAGTCTTTTGCCATTTGTTTTAAATATTTTGCTGCCCACTCATTGGGTACAACGATGTTTAAGCGTATAATTTCTACCTGATATACATATCCTTTGATCATTTAGAAATGGCCTTAATTTTCCCTTCTAACCTTTTTCATCCTGAAATCTATATTGTCTGATGGAGTATGGCCATCGGACCTTTTCAAGGAGATTTTTTTTGTGAAGAACTGTTTCCCAGTCTTTAATTTTGAGTCTGTGTTTACTCTGACTGTTCAAATGCATTACATATAGGCAGCAGAATGTTGGGTTCAATTTTTTTTTGATCCATTTTGCCACTCTGTAGCTCTTAACTGGTACATTTAGACCATTGACATTGAGAGAGATTATTGTTATGGGATTTTATGCCATCTTTCTGTCTAAGTTTGTTGTGTTTTGGGGGTTTGTCTTTTTTTACAATAGCTCCTTCAGTATTTCTTTTAATGCTGGTTTTGAGTCTGTGAAGTTCCTGAGCTGTTCTTTATCCATGAAGTTGTTCCTTCAAATATGAATGAGAATCTAATTGGGTAAAGTATTTGTGATGAGCCTTTCATTTCATTGGTTTCAGACTCAGAGGATTTTGTCTGATAAGTCAGCTGTGAATATAAATGATGCTCCCTTGTATGTAATTTCTGTCTTTGATCTTCCTGCTTGCAGTATTGCATCTTTGTATATGTCATTCATTGTTCTGATTTGGTTATATCTTGGAGTTTTTTTATTAGGTCCTCTTTTAGTTACTATCTTTTGGGCTTTTTGGATCTTGGTACCTGCATCCTTTGGCTCTGACAACTTTTCAGCAGTGATGGTTTTAACTGTTCCTACCTCATTGGCGTTGCCTCCCTGACCCTCTGGAATTTCAGTAATTCTTATGTTGCCTCACTTGAATTATCCTAGTGTTCACTTGCCCACAGCTGAGCAGTTTTGAGGTCTTTTTCCTTCTCAGTGATTTCTGGAGCTCATCTTCAAGCTCACTGATTCTATCTTCGGTTATGTTCATTCTTCTGTTGAGAACACCCATTCAGTTTTTCATTTTATCTATCGATTTTTTTAATTGATCACACTACTGTTTGTAATTTTCCTATTTATGCCTTATTTACTCCTGTATTTTTATTGGATATTCTTTATACTGTTTCTTTGAGCTCATTAAATATCTTCACCAGTTTATCTCTATATTCTTTAACAGAGAGATTATGTATGTGGGTATTCCTTATTGAGGTTTTTGGGCCTCTTGTGTTGGGAATCTGAGTTGTTTCTCCATGATGCCATGGTAATCTGGAAGTGGATCTTTCTAGAGCACTATCATGTCCTCCTCTCACTGCCATCTAGGACTCTGGGGAGGTTTAGTAGATGGTGGTCTCCTCTTTACTTCTCAAAGAAATTACCTTCCTCTTTGGTGTTTCTGTGTGACTTGTGTGGAATCTCTAGAGATGTGTTTTTTGTCCTGAAGTTACTGTTAAGCAAGTGCTGTGTTTCTGTGTGACTTGTGCGGAATCTCTAGGGATGTGTTTTTTGTCCTGAACTTACTGTTAACTTTAGATGAGGATGATATTGATTCATGTGTTTACCATTATTTTTGTGAGTTTGGGAGTTCTGTTTAATGGATACTGACCTGACGTGGTTTGGGTAGTATTGCCATTGTGAGAATATGTTATAAGAGGCCAAGATGTGGGTCCAGTTCAATCTAGAAGGGAAGACCGCCTGAGAAGCCACATCCCCCAGTGCAGTTTTACCTGGTGGAGAAGGGGTCATGCCTTGGCTCTGGTCCTCAGTTCAGAGTTTCAGTCTCTTTGCCACTTTTAATGTAGCTGTCCTTTTTATGCTCTGGTATTTGTCCCTGTGCTTCCAGAATTCTTATGTCTTTGTAAATACATAAACATTTATTTGTTTACATATAAAATATTTTTACAAATATATGCACAGAAGCATAATTCTTGTGTATAAAGACTTCCATGGATAATTATGTTGAATTTTCTTCAAATTGTGTTTGAAACAGGGTTTTCCCTCTGTTCTTTAAGATTACAGATTTTTTATGTTACTGATAATGTATACTGTTTATTTATAATAGATATTTTATTATCTACATATTAAATATTCGTGTATGTGTGTTCATTACTGCCCTTTATCCTGTTCCTGTCATTTGCTCATTTCTCTGTTGGTTTATCAGTTTATTGTATTATGTTTTAAGAATGGTTGCAATATTTGTCTTACAAGGAAATAAGTATATTTTAGCCACATTTATGCTATAAATAATTTTCTCACTTTATTAACTTTTAGTAATCTGACATCTTTTCTTTCTAGACAATGATTATTGATTTTTAAGTAGTTAGATTAATATATTTTATCTTTTGAGTTTTATGTCTTTCTATACAACAAGGTCTTTTTTATCATGTGATCATATTTTAAAAGACTCATGGTTATCAGTGAGGTAGCACAAAGAACTAGATAGCCCCAGACTGTTATAAAATAGGACAGTAGACACTTGCATACCAGGATGCTCACATTTAGTAGGGCTTTCACACTTGGTTATGGTGCTTTGCTTGCTGAGGGCTGAACCACTTTAATTGCAGCATTCATGCAAACTTGTCTGCTATACATACAGAAATATTTTTGCAGTGTGGGAGATTACAGACAACAAAGCTGCCAGAACTTGCTCAGTGCTGCCAGAATCTGTTCAGTGCATGTGGTGGCACCAGAGATTGAACTCATGAATGCATGTTCGCAAGGCTTTGTGCTGTTTCTGAGAACCAAAGTTCTTAAATACACACACACACTCTCACACACACAGACACACAGACAAAGACACACACACACACACACACACACTCAGAGAGACAGGGGGACAAAGAATTAATTGGTCCTCTGCATCAGTTTTCTGGATGTTAAATAAAGTACAAACACTCTCTGGAGAAAGGGAAAGAAACTTTATCAGATATTTACTTGAGGGCTTCCTGAGGAAGAAAGGGACCAACACCAAGAAAGTTCTATTTAGCTCTTTCCCACCCCCCAGTGCAGGTTTCAATTTTTATGCTGTTGAAATAGGTGTGCTATTCCCCCATAAAGGAAAATTTACAGTAATCTTCAAAATAATAAGTAATACAACTTTTTGTGGGCATATATGTGGGCACTCTTAATATTCTGATAGAATAAGCAAATGCATATTTTGAGCTGAAGAGCATTTTCTTGGGGGCAGAAACCCTTTTTGGTTAGAATAAAAGCTAAATAAGTTAAAAAAAACTCATAAGATTTATGGTTTAGTGGACATTTGCCTCCTGTCTTTACAGCTCCTATACTTGTCTGGTCTCCTTATGTAGCTGTAGGAGGGGGTTGGAATGTAAACAGGCTGAGTTCACAGGCTTTCTGTGATAGCAAAAAAAAGTGAAGTTTACCCCTTTATACTGTGTTTGACTCAAAACTGCAATTTTTTCCTTTGCCCAGTTTTATTCCACTCATATAAGTTTCTAACACTTAAGAACTTTGTTTTGACAGATCTGTGCCTGACTAGTATCTGTGCCTGACTATCAAATATAATTAAACACCACTTTTTGTTTTACTAAGAAAACTCATTAGGGCTATATGGTCATTTCTTACTGGTCTCTGCAAGGTTTTCAGTGTTTTCATGTAGATCAGTTCAACCAATGGAAGGTCAGGATGTGATATAACCTCAGACAGTGAAAATTTGTATCATCTGTATAGAAAAAAAAGAAAGGGTGTTACTAATGAAATTTAATAAAAAAATAGTTTACCCTTGTTCATTTTAAGACAAAAATTACATTTTTTTATTCCATTGGTGATGTGTTTGACCGCCTTTTTGAAATAAGGGAAAATTGGGTAAATTGTAGGAAACATAACCTGTCTTAGTCAGTGAAGGACTGTGATAAGTCTTATAATTGTCCAGCTTCACCCAAGGAAATTGTAAAACCACAGTGCATTAATTAAAACCTGAGCATAGTGTTTCTTACCTGTTCATGACCATGGCCTCTCCTAACTTTGTTTCTGTCCTGTGAGTCTATTTTTCCTATTGGTTATCATCCTAGTCTTGTGAAGCACACATTTTTGTAATTTTTACAGCTGTTCTTGGGAATCTTGGTGGCTCGTGGGGGGTTCATATGGCCTGTGGCTTAGAACCATTGGACTAGTACCATTATTGGATTGAAGTGTCAGAGCCTAGAGTGCATAGGACAGAGTACTAATGAGAAGAGAGCTGTACAGCCCTAGAGCTCTACAGAAGGTGTGCCTTAAAAATTGAGCTGCAGACTGATGTATATTTATAAGAAAAGGTATATATGGTTCAGCAGTGATCCCTGAACACATATCTAGGAGTAATCCCTGAGTCTATCCTGTGTATACCCCCCAAACCAAGTACTCTACCTTTGAAATAAAATATAAAGGAATATAAAATATGAAGGGTCATAGAACTCTGAATTTGTATTCAGAGTTCTATTCTTTAGAATACCCTAAGACTGATCTATCCTAAAGTTGATTAAATTACTGTTATTCTATTCTGTAAGTTCAGTCTGACAATCATTGTAATTTTTCTGGGAATGTGACTTTTCTTTCCGTAATATTTGTCAAACTTTAAGATATGAAAGTATATAAATATAATTCAGTTGTTAATATATCATAACTCCTATATTATGTTTTTACTTTTTTTTGAATCAAGTATGTTCTCTATAGTTTAGTTAAGATAAATACTGTACTTTAGGCAGCCTCCCCCACAGGTGTGTGTGTGTGATCCTTGCGTCTCCTCGCAGGCCCAATCAGCCCCAGGGAACAGGCCAGAACCCTACACCCACATCCCAAAACTCAAAACCATGTGTCCTCGCGATCCTCTTACTATCTATCTTGCATGAGGTATCAGTGAACCTTTGGTCCTACACTCCGTGCCACCCACCCAAACTCTGCAGACGGTCCAGACACCTTCTAACAGTACTAGCTAGTCACCCAAGAACTCACATTTGCAACCTACAATAGTCTTATGGTAAAGCAATGCAAAATTCCATCAAGCTCAGTGAGTGAAGTCACTAGTCCAGATGAGCCAAGCAATACCAATGAGTTGTATAACCTCTCTGATAAGGAATTTCGGAAAGAATTGTTAAGGATGCATAAGGAACTCAAGAAGCAATGGAATGCAAAATAAATAAAATGCAAGAGGACATGAGAGAAGTGAGGAAAATGCAAATGGAAATGACAAATATTAAAAATGAGGTAAATGAAATGAAAAACACAGTGGAAGGCCACCATAGCAGAATAATAGCCACTGAAGAAAGAATTAGTGATCTCAAAGATAAGTTTCAAAGATTCTCTACACAACACCAGAAGATGGAAAAAAAGACTCACAATTACTGAACCGACAACAAGAGATAATCTGGATGAAATGAGGAGAAACAACATACGAATCATTGGGGTCCCAGAAGAGCAAGAAGAAAACCCTGATGAAGAAGAAACTGTAAAAGCCATAATTTCTGAGAAATTCCTGGAACTAAAGAACGCTTGCCTCAAGCTCCAGGAGGCCCGTAGGATACCAGCTAAAAAGAAACCCCAACAAGAATACTCCAAGACATATCTTAATTAGAATGACAAAAACTATAGATATAGAATACTGAAAGCAGCAAGATCAAAGAAGGAAATCACATACAAAGGAACATCCCTAAGATTTAAGCAGACTTCTCTGATGAAACACTCCTGGCCCGAAAACAATGGTGGGATATTGTGAAAAGTCTCAATGAACTGCACGCCTCACCTAGAATTCTGTACCCGGCCAGACTCACATTGAGATATGAAGGAAAGATACACAACTTCATGGATAAGCAACAACTCAGAAACTTCATGGACTCAAAACCAACTTTAAAAGAAGGACTGAAGGGTCTACTGTAATACGACCAAACCCAAAAGCACAACAAGCACAAACAGAAAGATGGCACAAAATCCTATGACAATATTCTCTCTCAATATCAATGGTCTAAGTGCACCAATTAAGAGACACAGAGTGACAAAATGGATTAAAAAATTGAACCCAAAATTCTGCTGTCTACAAGAAACATCTGAATAATCAGAACAAAAAACAGACTCAAAGTCAAAGGTTGGAAGACCATTCTCCACGCAAACGACTATTCCAAAAAGGCTGGTGTGGCCATACTAGTATCAGATAATATAGACTTCAGGCTGAAAAAGGTTAGAAGGGACAACTAAGGTCATTTCTTATAAATTAAGGGGTATGTACACCAGGAAGATATTACACTACTAAACATATATGCACCCAATGAGGGGCCAGCAAAATACTTAAGACAACTGCTAAGAGACCTCAAAGAAGACATTAACAGTAACACAATAATAGTTGGAGACTTCAACATTGCTCTATCAACTATAGATAGATCAACAAGACTAAAACTCACCAAGGAAATATTGGCCCTGAAGGAAGAAATGGAAGAAAGAGAGCTAGTGGATATGTACGGGGCTTTTCATGCCATAAAAGCTCAATACACATTTTTCTCTAGTGCACATGGAACATTCTCCAAGATAGACCACATGCTGAGCCACAAAGCATACCTCAATAAAATAAAAAAGATAGAAATTGTGCCAGCTATCTTTTCAGACCATGATGCACTGAAAATGGAAGTTAACCATACACAGAAACAGGGAGTCAAACCAAACACCTGGAAACTGAACGCCTCACTGCTGAACAACCAATGAGTCATAGAAGAAATCAAACAGGAAATTCAAAGATTTCTGGAAACAAATGAAAATGAAGACACTAACTATAGAACGTGTGGGACACGGCAAAAGCCGTGTTAAGAGGGAAGTTTATAGCTCTGCAAGCATTCATCAGGAAACAAGAAACGGCCCACTTTATTAAATAACCTGACTACAGCGCTGAAGACATTAGAAAAAGACCAACAAAAGGAGCCCAATCAAGACAGTAAAAAGGAAATAATAAAACTTAGAGAGGAAATCAGTGAGTTGGAAACCAAAAAAACAATCCAAAAGATTAATGAAACCAAGAGCTGGTTCTTAGAAACAATAAACAAGATTGACAAACTATTGACAAGACTTGTAAGGACAGGGAAAGAGAGAACCTAAATAAACAGAATCAGAAATAAAAATGGTGACATCACGACAGAAACCACAGAAATCCAAAAGATCATCAGAGATTACTTTGAGAGCCTGTATGCCGTGAAACACGAGAATCTAGAAGAAATGGATCAATTCCTGAAGTCCTATAACCTCCCACGGCTGAAACAAGAAGACCTCCAATACCTGAATAAAGCCCTATCTCCATCGAGAAAATGGAAATAGTAATTAAAAGTCTGCCCAAACACAAAAGCCCAGGTCCAGACGGATTCACTAGTGAACTCTACCAAACCTTTAAGGACGAACTACTGCCAGTCCTTTTCAAGCTCTTCCAGGAAATAGAAGAAACAAAACACTCCCAAACAGCTTCTACGAGGCACATATCACCCTGATACCCAAAGCAGGGAGAGACAACACAAATAAAGAAAACTATAAACCAATATTGCTGATGAACACGGATGCTAAGATCTTCAACAAAATACTAGCTAACAGAATCCAAAGGCTCATCAAGAAGATTATACATCATGACCGAGTAGGATTCATCCCAGGAATGCAAGGATGGTTCAACATTCGCAAGTCAATCAACATAATCAATTATATCAATAAGAGAAAAATACAAACTATATGATCCTATCAATAGATGCAGAGAAAGCATTTGACAACATCTAGCACCCGTTCATGATTAAAACCCTCCAAAAAATGGGAATTGAAGGGACTTTCTTCAAGATAGTTACAGCCATCTACCAAATGCACACAGCGAGCATCATTCTCAATGGGGGAAAAGTTGAAAGCCTTCCCCCTGAGATCAGGAACAAGACAAGATTGCCCACTCTCACCTCTTTTATTCAATATAGTACTGGAAGTAATTGCCATAGCAATCGGAGAAGAAAAGAACATCAAGGGCATCCAGATAGGCAAGGAAGAAGTCAAGCTACCATTATTTGCAGATGACTTGATATTATACCTAGAGAACACTTAACTCTCTACCAAAAACTCCTAGAAACAATAGACGCATATAGTAGAGTGGCAGGATACAAAATCAACACCCAAAAAGTTGGTGGCTTTCCTATATACAAATAATGAAAGAGAAGAAAGGGATATTAAGGAAATGATTCCATTCACAGTTGTGCCACAGAAAATCAAATACCTAGGAATAAACAAAACCAAGTGTATAAAGGACCTGTGCAAAAAAACTTCAAGAGACTGCTCCACGAGATAGAAGAGGACACAATGAAACGGAAACACCTTTTTCAGCCTGAAATCTATATTTTCAGATACAATTATGGCCACACCCGCCTTTTGGAGGGGTTCTTTGCGTGGAGAATGGTCTTCCTGCCTTTGACTTTGAGTCTGTGTTTGCTCTGGCTATTCAGATGTGTTTCTTGTAGGCAGCAGCATGTTGGATTCAGTTTTTTAATCCATTTTGCCATCCTGTGTCTCTTAATTGGTGCATTTAGACCATTGATGTTGAGAGAGATTATTGTCATTGGATTTTGTGCCATCTTTCTGTTTAAACTTGTTGTGGTTTTGGGTCGTCTTATTTTACAATAAACCCTTCAATCCTTCTTTTAGAGTTGGTTTTGAGTCTATGAATTTCCTGAGTTGTTGTTTATCCATGAAGATGTGTATCTTTCCTTCGCATCTGAAAGTAAGTCTAGCTGGGTAAAGAATTCTTGGTGAGGCCTGAAGTTCATTGAGTCTTTTCACTGTATCCTACCATTGTTTTCAGGCTTGGAGTGTTTCATCTGAGAAGTCTGCTGTAAATCTCAGGGATGCTCCTTTGTATGTGATTTCCTTCTTTGATCTTGCTGCTTTCAGTGTTCTATATCTGTCTATCGCTTTTGTCATTTTAGTAAGGATGTGTCTTGGAGTATTCTTATTGGGCTTTCTTTTAGCTGGTATCCTTCGGACCTCCTGTATCTGGGAGCATGCTTTCTTCAGTTCAGGAAACTTGTCAGCGATTATGGCCTTGACAGTTTCTTCTTCATCAGGGTTTTCTTCTTGCCCTTCTGGGACCCCAATGATGCGTATGTTGTTCCTTTTTGGCTACATCCCGATTTTCTCTGGTAGTCTGTTCATTGATTGTGAGTCTTTTTTTCATCTTCTGGTGTTGTCTACAGAATCTCTGAACCTTGTCTTCGAGATCTCTAATTCTTTCTTCAGTAGCTGTTATTCTGCTTTGGAGCCCTTCTCCTGTGTTTTTCAGTTCACTTACCTCATTTTTAATATCTGTCATTTCTGCTTGTACTTTGGTCTGAAATTTACTCAATTCTGCTCTCATGTCCTCCTGTGTTTTATTTACTTTGTATTCCATTGTTTCTTTTATTTCCTTGTACATCTTTAAAAAGTTGCTTCCAAAGTTCCTTTTCAGAGAGGTTATATAGCTCATTGTTGTTGCTTGACTCATCTGTGTTAGTGTCTTCAATCGTAGAGCTTGAGGACTTCTGAGCTGCTTTACCATAATGACTATCGTAGGTTGAAAATGTGTGTTCTGGGTGACTAGTCAATAGAGTTAGTAGGTGCCTGAATTTCTTTGCAGCTAGGGATGTATAGCAAAGAGTGTAGGGGCCAATGCTCAGTGGTATCTCAGGTAGATAGACAGTACTTTGAGCGGACGTGCTAGCGCCGCGCGGTTTTGAACTTTGGGGTGTCGCTCAGTGGTTCCGAGTCAGGCGGCCGGGTGGGGGTCATGCAGTGTAAGGTCCGAGGGACGCTGGGTGGGGCTTGGTCCCCTCCTCAACGCTGGAGCCCTTTATCCTGGAGCGGAGTGGCTCGGGGCTGCCCGCCGCAGGAACGCACCTGGTGGGAAGAGCGGGGATCTCCTGGGCCTCGGGGCTGGATGGCATCAGGTGGGAGGTCCGAGGACGCTGGGTGGGGCTTGGTCCCCTCCTCAGTGCTGGAGCCCTTTGTCCTGGAGCAGAGTAGCTCGGGGGCTGCCCGCCGTGGGAACGCACCTGGTGCAAATATGAACATCTTATGAACATCTTTATAATTGTATATCTCACTGTGGTATAACAAAATATTTAAAAAAAAATAAAGCTGAGGCAGAGAAAAAAAGTATTTGTTACTGAGAAGAAGAGGAAAAAAACTCTGATCTTTTTGAGAAAGTAGACAATACCGAGACTGACTCTGCTTTCTGTTAGAAGCTCACAAGTATGATGATGCCCTTACAGGAAGTGTCCATCTTATATTTATTTTTTAAGAGGGTGATATTCTGCAGTATATGTTTCTTGACTGTATTTTAGAAATTTAACTGAATTTTTAAGTCTGCATTTATGGGACCTAAAATGCAGTGAATGGTAAATCACTCCCATAATTGTAAATTCCGGTGTACTGGACAGCCTAATTTGGGAGAAGGTTTGAACTTTGAGGTCCCTAATAAATAATATTCATTCTCTCCAATAAATTCCAAACCACTTGAAAGATGGCTTGATAAATTAAAGCTGGAGAAATCAAGTATCCTTGTTAAAGACTGGACATGAAAGAATAGCTTTGGTGTGTAGGACAATAATGTTTCTAAATTTTGAACTCTAAAATTAGCCTTACCTATTTCTTCCTGATAGTAATGGAATAGGTCTCTCTACCTAAGAGAAAGCTCTACAGTTACAAGATGGAGTGGTATTTCTGAAAGTGGCTTTAGTATATGCAGCCTATTCTAGAAGCAAACAATTACACTATCCTAATGTCCTAATTTCTGGTCCTTATAAGTATATATATATATACATATATATAATTATTATATTATATATATGTATATATATAAATAAAATTCTTCACATTCTTGGTGTGAATGTACAAAACTTTGGAATATACACTACTTATATATTTCACTGATACATACAACCAGGGGAAGGGGAATTCCCTTTTTACCTAATATGTGGCACTGCTATTACTGTAGTCTATAAAAAAGAATGTAATTATCTTTTAAAGCTACAGATTTATTGCAGGTTATAGTTTTTTAATATCAGAGAGTAAAATGATATTAAATTCCATGTATTTTATTCTACTCAGTTTTGAAATGAAGATGAGGACCTAAAAAGGTCAGTTTATACTGAGTCACCATGCTGACATCTATTTTTAAGTAGAAATAACTAAAAGTAGAAATAACTAATTATTTCTTTTTCAGTGGGAAATAAAGTGATTTTCTTTATTTCCATTTTTTGTTACCAGAAAACCAAGATATAGGAATATATAAAATAACATAAATTTATATTGTTTACCTAAGATAGCTATTGTAGTTTTTACATATTTTCTAGTTTTTTAATGTATCAAACTTATATTAAAAGTATGACTATGACATTGAATTTGGAACCATTTTCTGAGGAACACATTGAGTTCGTGTGTGGGACTTAATTTGCTGCCTCTCTTTATAGAGAACCATCCTGAAGGAATCAAGGCAATACCAAGAATACTTTGTAACACATCTGGAAATTACTATTCTAACATCAGCTGCATATTATTGTGTGATTCTGGACTGCCTTCTTTGTGATCAAATTTAGATAATTGCTTTAGGGTTCTAGGAAGCCAGCTAGGTTTTTTTTGTTATTCTTCTTCAGTTCCTCACAGGAAAGAGAAGAGAGTTGTGAGTGGTAGAGTTTTTGTTTCTCTATTAGGCAATTATTCAGATTCTATCTGTTTGTATAATTCTGTTTGTTTACTGTAGCAATTTTTTAAAACAAAACTAATTTGTAATGTTATGAATGTCCTTATATTTTTCAGAATAAACAGTATGATTTCATCATTTATAGTTGCCACTCTTTTTACTTTTAGAACTAGGTTTTCTGTTTTCATTGGAGGAAAAGTAATTCTAACACAAATGTAGAAATACACTTACGTTTGGTAAAATAATCAAGATCTGGAAATACCAAGTCCCTAATAAGAGTAGATAGATATTTTTTGGTATTTATACTCAATGGGATACTACTACTCATCTAGAAGAAAGATGAAATTAATCTTTTTGATTTCCCAGCCCCAAGCTATGATTTCCCACTGAGCAGACACCCCAGCCTGATATTCAAGAATATCTACTTGAACTTTCTTATAGTATGTTCTAAGAATTAAAACTCCTTCAATATTTCAGTTCATAACTCTCTTAATTAGTAAGTAGGTTCTTGTTCTTTGTTTTTGAGATTTTTTTTCCTTTGGTGTTATTTTAGATCAAAACTTAAAAGTACATGTTTTGTTTTGTTCAACACTTTACCTGTAAAGCTTTATTTCTAAATTGCTTGACACATATTTTCTTATTTCATTAAAAACAACAACAACAACAACAATATGACTTTATATTTTAGCTAGGAATTTTTGTTTCTTAGGCTAGAAATGTCTGTTTTTATGATGGTGGCTGATTGATATACAGTTGCATCAACACGGTTGGAAAACTATCAGGATATTCCTGATAGCTAAAATATCCGTTTAGTTAACAGTGGAAATGGTATTGGAATGTATGTTGCCTTATTTGCAGGGGTTACACATGGTGCGCTGAGACTTCAGGGCCAGGTGACAGAGCTTGGACCCATCTGTGCTGTTCCAAGAGAGCCTGAGTGGTGGTGGTGAGGATGTGCAAGTTTTTTTTTTTTGTTTTTTTTTTTTTTTGGGTCATGCCCAGCAATGCTCAGGAGTTACTCCTGGCTCTGCACTCAGGATTTACTCCTGTCCCTATCAAATCATCAAATCCTCCTATTCAGGATTTTACTCAAAGTAAATGCCTTACCTGCTGTGCTATCTCTCTGGCCCCCACAAGATTTTTTTTTCCTTTTTGGGTTAAACCTGGCAGTGCTTGGGGTTACTCCTGCCTCTGCATTCAGGAATTACTCCTAGTGGTGCTCAAGGGACCATATGGGATGTCACAGATGAACCCAGGTCAGCTGTGTGCAAGGCAAATGTCCTACCCACTGGGCTATTGATCTGGCTCCTGGGCAAGATTTCTAACAGACCACTAGACAGTTATGCTTGTTAATTTTATCCATAGAACCCCATAGAATCCATATGGACCTTTTCAGTTGTGTGATGTGTGTGTTGTTTATTCTGTGTATGTTAACCCTTCCTCTATAAAGAAGTATGCTATTGTGAAAACAGCATTAATTTGTTTTTTGCTTTTTGGGTCACACCCGATGATGCTCAGGGGTTACACCTGGCTCTGCACCCAGAAATTACTCTTGGCAGAAACAGCATTAATTTTTTATTCAGCCGACTTAAGATTGGATATCAGTTGTCATTTATGCATTTGCCATGTGTTTTTGAACAATCTGCCTGCTATCTGTGAGCGAAAATTTTGCCAGTCTGTAAAGTAGGACCATTATGAGATTTAAATGAGACAGATATTTCAGGAGGATCACTCCATTTTTCATGCAGTTGTGTTTCTCTTCCTTATCTTTTATTATCACCTACCTGTTATTTGATTTACTTAGATATTTGGAAATAAATTGAAGGAACACTCTACCTAAGTTTGTTTGTAAGCAGAATAGATAAGATGTTATACTTAGTGACTACTTTGGACATTAGTTTTTATGATGGTGGCTGATTGATATACATTTGCGTCAACATGGTGTGAAAAATATCAGGATATTCCAATGGGACCACAGATAAAAGTTACAAAAAAGCCAACCGGAGGCATTGCATGATGTTAGGTGACCAATTGGGAGGACGCGAAGGAAACAAGTTTAGAACGGGCCCATGGTTGGGGGGGAAAAATTGTGAAACTCTACAATACTAATGTTTTCTGTTCTTCTGTATAAAATACTGCTTTTGAATGTAAGGGCCAGCTCCCTATGTTGCATTTCTTGTGCTGATTGTAGCTGCTGCCAGATCTGTGTCCCAAATGCTAGAGATTGTAGAATTCAGCAGTCTAAAATTAGACAAAATTATACTAAAATTAGACTGTTGTTTAAAATTAGACTATAGGAAGATCTTATTTGATATGACCAGCTAATTCTAGAAAACTTGGCCTAATACACCTATTGGTTGAATACCATTATAGGAAATGTAGTTAAAAATTTTCTAAAAGACTTGCATTTATCTGCTTCCTTCATAAATCAGTTGCATCAGCAAACACTTATTCAGTCAAAACCTTTAGTCAAGTGCAAGAACAAATGTTGATGATGTGATGCAACATAAGAGTTAATATTGTGTTGAAGATGTCAACTAGTGATTGTATTTTAACACATAAAATGCAACAAATAGAGGGAAGTTTCAACATATAAAATCATTTCAGAAGTTCTATAGAAGAGATAAGTTATCAAATGCTTAGATATTTTTATAGTGAGGCTCCAAGATATTTAAGAAATTTGGTTGTGTATTTTGCAGGTGTTATTTACTTTATTCCAAAGTTAATATTTGAAGCATGGCCTTCTGTATTAATCCTGCTCTGTATTAAACTTGGCTTCTGTCTTTACTCTCTGGGTGCCAGGCTGATTCGTAAGAGGCAAATGAACAATTGCGTATATCAAATTTACGGCATATGATGCAAATTAACCCTCCTGATGTCAAAATGGCAGGTGGAAATATCATGGGAACAGGTTTTGGCAGCCTTGAGTCAAAGCTACACTGGCTTATTTGTGTTGTTTTGGCTAAGGACAGAACAGGCACCAGCAGATGTCTATCTCAGAGATAGACCACCATGACCATAATGGAAAACTGTGAAAGTGACTGCTAGTTTTTAATCAAAAATATGTCACAGTCATGGGACAATTTGACCTTAACTGACCGCTCACACTTGAGAGTGGATATTGTACTCAAAGCTGCAAAGGGAGCAAACTACATTGTGTATGTGTGTCTATTCACACATTCGTATTCTAACTACAATTGAAATCCATTAAAATTCCTCTTGCTTAGACAAGAAAAACCAATGTTAGATATTATTGTACCTCAAATCATATTATTAAAATTTAATAATAAAGCCAGTTATACTTGCAGTCATTTCTATAATTTTACTTTTATTTAAGTTTAATTAAAAGAGACCCAGGAATGTGAGTCATTGTTAAAGTTCTGGTATTGTGTGGGAGATCTAAGGCCATTCCCCAGAAATAATGAGGGAGAAGGAGAAGAAGGAGGAGTGAAAAGGAGAGGAGACAAGGAGAATAAGGTGAATAATAATGCTTGTGCAGAGAGAAAGCTCAAATGGCAGATCCCTATATTGTCCCCCTGAAGGCTGCTAGAAGTGACCCATGAACACATAGCCAGGCACCACCAGGGGAAACCCCATCAAATCATCTTTCCAAATCAACCCTCTTGCCCAGTGTTTATTAAATAATCAGTTCTAACAAATGGACTTCAGAAGAGGAACATTGCAAACTGTCTTCCAGTGAGTCAATTGACCTTTCAAAGGGTGTGTGATCTTTTAAAATGTTATCTATAATTTGATATAAAGTGAATTTAATAAAGAATATTTATTGTTTGATAATAATTACTCCCTGACATGAACAGTCATTAAGCCATGTATTTTAGATAATAGCTTCGTGACTAATTATTTTAACTAACTGTTTATTATAGAATTATATGGTCAATGCATGATCCAAACCATGTATACATAAAGACTTCTTTGTTTGAAAGTGGTGTTTTAATTAAATTTAAAAAAATATAATTAAGGCTTCCTCTTACCCTCTGGAGGTTTCTTATATTTTGTCATTAGTGTTATTGATTTAAGATAAAGATCACACATAGGTCACTGAAAATTGTAAAAGACCCATTTAAAAAGTATATACAACATAATAGAAACAAGGAACAGGAGGTTAGGTCCACTATTGAAAGCCTGCTTCAATTTCTTAGAGAAAAGGCAGCTGGGTTTGGGAAGGGACCACGATGACAAAGATAATGATAAATAACCACTGTATAAGAACTGTGTTTATGTGTAAGGGAACAAACATGCTAACCTCTCAGTATCTGTATTGCAATCCATAATGCTGGGGGTGAGAGAGAGAGAAGGAAAAGGGCTTGCCATAGAGACAAACTGGGGGTGGGAGGTTGGGGTGGCAGGAAGGTAAAGGGAACATTGATGGTGGGAAATGTGCACTGGTGGAGAGATGGGTGTTGGAACATTTTATGATTGAAACCCAATCATGAACAGCCTTCTAACTGTATGGCATGTGAGTCAATAAAATTTAAGAAATATATATTTTCTCTATTTCATTATTTTTTAAGGACCATATCCAGTGGTGGTGCAGGTCACCGTGGTCACATGTTTGGCATGTGCTCTACCATTGTATGATCTCCCCAACACTTTATTCTCTTAAGTGTGTATTATTAATATGATATTGATTGTGGTAGATAGCTCATAGTGCAGAGTACACTAAGCATATTGGCTGGACAGATATATGATGCCATTAAATAAATATAATTGATAAACTTATTTTATTACATTTATGCATTTTTATTGTTAATAAAATTAGCAGTTCTTCAATTAAGCAGAATTTTGGCAAAAGGGTCCAGGGAGCTTGTTTAAAGTGCTAGAAGACATATTTTTCCCTAAGTTTAATCCCCAACATTGTAAATGCTCTCCTCTTTACCTCAGCACCACCAGCTGTGTTTCTGGGCGCCCCAGCACCCTTGGATCCAAGCATCAGAACCATTAGCCCCCACTACTAGCCTGAGTGCTACCTAAGAAGGGCCTTTGAGCACATTAGGTACCCCCCATTCAATAAATAAATATGGTCTGTGATGATGTGACTCAGTGATAGAGCATATGCTTAGCATGTGTGAAATCCTGGGTTTGATTCATAGAATGGCAGGAAAGAAAGTTGATGAATTGTATTTAGGAACAATATAATTCTATTCATCAGTTGGAATCTGTTTAAACATGTGGCTACAGATAAAGTATGCTGGGGCATGCTATAGGAAAGGTACATCTTCCTAAAAGATGAAAGAAAGCCTGGCAAGCACAGAACAAACCAATAATCAGTTTGGCAAATCGGTTGAGTGAAAGGAAGTAGTGCTGGGTAAAGTCTGTGGGTATAGACTGGAGCCACAACTGGGAGGACTCTGAAATCTAAAAAATATCTGTCCCTTACTTATGTGGTAATAAGAACCTGAAGAGACTTTTTGTGGTGTATGTTATTCCACACCTGTCAGAAATCAATACACATTTCATACTAGGTAGAACCCAGACTAGTTATTGGGGGCTTGTGGTTTTGATGCTTGGACCCAAGGGTGCTGGGGCCCTCAGAAACACACCTGGTGGTGCTGAGGCAGAGGAGAGCATTTTTTCTGTTTCATGCCCCAGTCCCATTTCTTTTTCTCACAGTTCTTTTTCTTGTTGCACAACATGATTAGAACTCCATTTTCAGATAGCACTTGTGTAGTATGTATTTGTTCATGGGAGAAAGTAATGCAATGCAGTGGATGCAGAAAAAGTTAATAGGGATCTGATCAGCCCCTGTAATAGGAAGAAATGAAAAAAAGTATTCTTTCAAAAGTAGTCTCACCAGCAGTTATTGTCTAGTTTTAAGTGGTTGTGAGGGGGGGGGGGGGGGGGGGGGGGGGGGGGGGGGGGAGGGGGGGGGGGGGGGGGGGGGGGGGGGGGGGGGGGGGGGGGGGGGGGGGGGAGGGGGGGGGGGGGGGGGGGGGGGGGGGGGGGGGGGGGGGGGGGGGAGGGAGGGAGGAAAGGAAGGAAGGAAGGAAGGAAGGAAGGAAGGAAGGGGGGAAGGAAGGAAGGAGGGGGGGGGGGGGGGGGGGAAACAGAGGATCCATTATATAGGACTGACTGCTTTCTCAGTACTTAGGACCAAAGCAGATTTTGGTTTTGAAATGTGAGAAATATTTTAAGGAGAAAATAGGACAGATCAATTTTGCTACGACTCACATTCAGCTTATGATGTTATGACAGTGGTTCAGAAATTTGTTCTGTCCATGTAGATCAGGGACCCAGGTAACAAAACTTGTTGCAGCCTCTCCTTAGTTTAAGAAGTAGAAACTGATTTTTTAACAAAGAAGGTGTCCCTTAACTTTGCTGGTGTCATCTTTTATTTGTGTGTAGCATGAGGTGTGGAGATAATTGATTTCAGATGCATAGTGACTAGCACATTATTTACAGGATATATGGGGTTAAAGTTAGAGTGATTGAAGGGTCAGTGATCCCCAGAGTTAACCATTAATCCTGTGTTAATGGAAGTAATGGCAGCTTTCACCCCAAACTTACCAAGAATAATGTGACAACCCGGTCCTCCCCTTGTTTTGACAAAGATTGCTGATTATCTTGTTTCCTGAAAAGTATCCTTGCCCTTTTGGTTTTGCCTATAAACAAGGGAAGCTTGAGACAGAGATGCCATTTGTAGATTTTAAGTATGTTGACATTTTCAACAGTGATCTAGAATTGGTCAATTACATTTGACTCTAGTTCTTGGAGAACACTAAATGGAAGAGACAGATTGTTTATAAGAAAGCAGTGCCTTTCCTGCCTTGAGGGGCGAACATGATTAATATTAACATCGAATCCCAGCTGCCCAGGATGTAGTCAACTTCTTTTTGGATCTAGTCTTAGATTTACAGTCTCAGCTTGGTGCCATTGCATCAGTGTCCTCATGTTATATGCATTTCTTAACAATTGGGTGTTTGTGCTTTAGTCTTGTTTTTCAGTTTTTTCCACCATGTGATGTCTGGCATCAGCTTGCAGAGTTGAAAAATCAAGCATATTTTACCCATGACCTTTATAGAAATGAAAATTTTCAGTTGTGCAGATCTGCTTCTAGTATTTGACCCTTGGTGGCGATAAACTTGAAGAATGGATTCTCTTTTCCTGAGACAATCATACTAGTTGAGCGCAGAATTTTAGATCGGTCTTTCCCTTGCATGTCTTCTCTGTAATTTCACGTGAGATACATCGCAAATATGTCCAGCAATGGTACTTCTTTTGTTACTGTAGTCACTGCTGTGCCTTTGTTGTGCTCACTGATCGTGGGGAAAACCTCAGCTCTCAGTATATTTATGTACATTCATTCTGCAACGGATGGTTCCTCTGTTCCTTTTCCTCCTCAGAGCCTGTGAAAAGACAGAGTACCCATTCCTGCCTCCTGCTTTTGGAATGAATGACTGGCCACACCACCCAGAGCACTTTGGGGCTTCTGCAGAATTGGGGAAAATAGGATCCCTAGAGCTTCTAGTCAGAGACTTCCAATTCTGGCTCCCTCTGCTCCCTTTTATAAACTCCCACTCTCTCCAGGGAAGTTGCTTTCTGGGTTCATAAGTTTAATTCCTGCAAGTAACCACACATCACAGAGGTTACTGTCTACCTTTGCTTCATTTTTTTAGCATTTCTTCACCACTTTAGTCTTTGCCCTGTGGAATTAGTTCTTGTTTTGTATTTCTTTGCCCACTGTATCTGTGCCGTTCTGTATCACAGAATGCCTTCCGCACTACCTCCTCTTCCCTACCTGCAATTTGCAGATACTCACACTAGATGGCTGGTTTTGTACTTTTAGGAACCCTCAGTAAACCCTTCCTTATTTACCTCTCCTCCCCTCTCTCTCAGGACAGTTTCAATGTCTCACTGTGTGCTCCCATAGAATTGCCTGCATCCTTCTATTATAGCTATGTGCTGGTTATTGTCACAGACTTGAAATTACAGTTTACCCCATACTAACCACAGTGCTAAGCTCTGAAGTGGTGCTCAGTAAGAATCTGAAGAATCAGTGACTGAAGGAGGAGTGGCAGTATGAACGATACTCATTATGTATCTGCAGTTTCCATTCTGGGGCCCTAGGAAATGTGCATAGCCTAGGTTGATTTCTAAATTAGAAAGTGAATTAAGGGGCCGGAGCAATAGCCCAGCGGGTAGGGCGTTTGCCTTGCACTTGGTCGGCCCATGCGGGCCCGGTTCGATCCCCGGCATCCCATATGGTCCCCGAGCACCGCCAGGAGTAATTCCTGAATGCAGAGCCAGGAGAAACCCCTGAGCATTGCCAGGTGTGACCCAAAAAGCAAAAAAAAAAAAAAAAGTGAATTAAGCGGGAAACCTCTATGGGTTAGATTTTTATGGTTGTTTTGCTTTTTGCTATTTAAGTTGTGTACTGTTACTTCCACCTGTAAGTCATAAACATTTATCGTTGAAAAAATGATACATGCATATCTAAATTGTGTTTATTTGAAGCTTAAAGCAAGGCATAAAGTTGATGCAAATTCTTGCTACTTGTAATAAACAATGATGTTTTCTGTTCTATTTTTATTGTAATTATGCTACCTGTGTCACATTTGATATGCCAAAAACCAGTATCAATTATAGACCTCATTCCCATGACCTGAAGGAATGGTTTGAGGCTTTTCATGTTCCTGGAACGAGCTGATGCCCTTGCGCTACACTAGCATGTGACAGGACGTATGAGATGTTACTGGTGCCTGCTCGAGCAAATTGATGTGGGAAGACAAGTGATGCAAGTGACAACTGAATAATAATTTTACTGTGCTGGGGATTGACCCTAGGTTCCCCATGTATATGAAATGAACTTTACCACTGATCTACATTTCTGACCCAATTATTTATATATCGCTTTTTAGTGTTCTTATTAGACTGATTTGAGAAACTTTTCCTCTCGTTAATCTGTGATGAATTCTTGAAATGTCATATCAGTTAGGATTTAAACAGGGAAACTGAGCCAGTAAGAGATTGATTTTTCAAGGATTTGGCCTATGCAAACGCTGGATTTAGGTATGCAAATCTGAAAGGTATAGGGTCTTCCATTAAGATCCAAGGAAGGCTGAAACTCCACAGGAGGCTAAAGCTTTTGTTCACTGACAGCATATCTTCTTCATCTGAAAAGCCTCATAAATGTTCTTAAGGTTGTTTTTTTTTCCCACTGCAGATCAAATCTGTCCTACCCAGTTTATCTAAGTCCTAGTTTCTTAACCATGAAGTCATGTAAATAATGGTGAAGGTTGTGAATGTGTTTAAAATTGTCTTGCTATTGTCAGTAAATTATCTATATACCCATTTTATATACCTATATAATGGGAGTGATATAAAAATTTCTTGGACAAAAGAGTTTGGAGAATGTTTAAGAAATGTTACTTGTCAGGGGCCCTGGCATGCAGCCCCCAGCACAAATGAGGAAGACCTAGATCTTGCCGGACTTTATCCTTGTGGAAAAAGGAGAGGAATGGACTTGGGAGAAACTCTGCCCTGCCTTGCCACTGCTGCTGAGAAAGGAAAGAAAGAAAGGACACTGATGCAGTTCTGGATAGCAGTACTCCATTTACTGAACACTGTTTAAGCCTTTTATACAATATTTGGGTGAAGGGGTACAAGCACACATCACAGGGCCAAACTCCTGGGCCATTGTAACAGATAACAACCTTCACCAAAAATGACAATCACAGATTTAGTATTTGCAAGGTGACATTTGCAAGATAACGATCATTGATTTACATATTCCTGTGATTAGAGGTTAGAAGACCAGGCACATTCTGCCTCACCTTAGCTTGGATAAGCACAGATGTATGGTTTGTAACCATATGCGCAGGGGCCCATTTCTGGGTCTTTCCCTTAGGGTCTTGTGGTGGGAAAGTGCTGACCCTATGGCTAGCAGCTCAGAACCCAACAGCTACTTTAATGTATTTCTACTATTTTATATTCAACTAATTTTGAACTATAATTACACCTAAAAAATGCCTTCACAGTCACACAGTATTTGAATAAATAACAAGGGACTGTATGATAGATCAAAAGCCAGAATGATAGATCAAAAGCCCATCACATGGATCAGTGCCTGGTTGTCAACTGTTGTTGTACAAGAAGTAGGAATTAGTTGAAGTTTACCTACCATTGACATGTGGAATATTACATCCCCTTTTGCTATGCACTAAAGTTAACCTCAGATTTCTCACCCACTTATTTGGCTCTGAAATCAGCCAATCTTGTTGTTGCATTTTCTTTATCTACCTTTGGTAACAAATTCCTGAGATATTTACTTCTATCTTTATGTTTAAGCCCTTCTGCCTTTTGTCCACACTGCTCTCTTAATCTTGACTACACCTGTTCTTCTGGAGGCTATTCATGTGCTTATCAAGTAAAATCTTGAAGTTGGTGTGCTCTTCTCAAGATTCTTAGGATTTTGGAGTTTAGCGTTATCTAATACCCCATAGTCTTTTCATCAGAGGTAAGCTCACCCTTGGAGGTTTTTCCATAGGGCTGTGTTAGCTGATACACCTGAGGGAATTTTGTCTCACATTTGCTTCCCAAACTGGAGAGTTGGGAAGAGTTTTAGAGTTGGGAAGCCTTTTAGGAGAGGCTCTAAAACTTACTTAGATGCGGCCGTCATTTTCTTTTCTACTCTTTAACGCAACCACGTAATGATTATACAGTACCCACTTTCATCTGTATTCCTAGACAGTTCCAAACAATTTCCTTCCATGTACCATTAGAAACACAGTGTTGATTTTGATAGTAAAATAAGAAGCAACTACCAACTGCTAAGACAAATGCTAGAACAGACACTCTCTTATTAACTCATCCTTTTGCATCTGTACAAGAGAATTAACTTCTCTTGTAAGAGAATTAACTTCTCTTGTAAGAGAATTAACTTAACTTGTGAATGAGAAGTCAGATGTCCTTGGAGTTTGTTCCAGTCCGCACAAAAAGCTGCCACCTGGTGTTAATTAGTTCAGTATTTTTTCTATGATAAGGATGTCTGTCCAGTGGGAACTGGGCCAAAACTACCCACTTGTTTCCTGCTTTTCACCAACAGTGAATTTTTAAAGCCTCTGTCTATTCTTTAAAGTAAAAAAAAAAATGACTAGGCTAGAAGAGAACATTGCTAATTTCTCATGGCTATGTTTAATTGTTTACAAAAATTTGAAAAATTCTGTGAAAAATAAGCATCAGTGTAATCACCCGTTCTCTCTTAAGCTGACTACTGGAAAAAATCAACAATTTAGTCGCATTCACTAGCTTTTTGTCCAGATTTAGAATTAGCTGTTTATTTATGAAGGCATTTCTTCATCGTTATTTTGATGGTGTAAATTGTTTGTAACCAGATAATAAACTAATTTTTAAACATTTATAGTATTTCAACAATACATATTTGCAAGAGAATTGATGCAATTATGATTTCAGAGCAGCAGTACAGTGGTTACAAGAGTACTCGACCCCACAGCATAGCCTGGCAAGCTACCCATGTTGTATTTGATATGCCAAATACCAATAACAATTATAGACCTCATTCCCATGACTTGGTGGAATGGTTTGAGGCTCTTTATGTTCCTGGAGCGGGCAGATTCCCTTGGGCTATCTTGCATGTGACAGGACATATTGAGATGTTACTGGTGCCTGCTAGAGCAAATCGATGATCTACAGGAAGGCAGTGATACAGTGATACAGTACAGTGGATAGGGGATTTTCCTTATCTAAATACCAAGAGTGGCCCCAAACCAAAACAAACAAAAAAATGGTATTAATTGTAGTTGAATTATGTTTTGTTTAAAAGATGGTATACATGACCAAATATTTTATTTCACTGATAAGTTCTATTTAGTGACTGACATTAATAAAACGATTGATTTCAAAATCTTTCATTAGAAGTCATATATCTTTGATGACTTTTTGAAGACTAGTTTTATGTGCCAATTTACTGGTCATGATGTTTAATATTTCATCAAATCTTATCCTAAATGATGCAGTAGGGGATTTTTGAATGAGAGTAAGGATTGATAGTGAACTTTTTAGTGAAAAAAAATACTGTGATATTAAGAAGCTTCATTTAACGAATAAGATGAAGACCTTAGTAGAAAAAGACTTGACCTCCCTAATGAAGAGAGACAGTGACTGCCTTTGTACTTGGACTGCAGCATCAACCTTTCCTTGAGTCTCTAGCATGCTGGTCTATCCTCATGTTTTGGAGAACTTACTCAGTGAATCCAAAAAGGGCTACATAGCTACTCATCTACCCTGACAGAAGAAATGCCCATCTACTGGGGGAAGGCTATGCTTTATGTTAAGCACACAGTTTTGAGTGTGCACATATAAATGCATGCTCACATGAAACTGTGTGGGAGGAAAAGGACACCCACTTAGCCTGTCAGATCAGTGGAATTAATTTTGCAAGTCAATGGGGTGCCATGTCACAACCAGATCATTCTCACATCCTGCTCTAAGGTTTTAAATCATCAATTTCCATAATTTTATGGCCAATTCATTAATTTATTATAGTATATTTGTGTAAACATACTTTTGTTACAAATATATGTAATATTCACACATACAAATATATCCTGTTAATTCTGTTTCTATGGAAAACCCTAACAAGCACCTTTTGAACTAATCTGATCAGCCTTCCATTATGTGCAGTGCATTTTTTCTCTTCTTGTTTAGTTAACCATGAAAATATTAGACATAGAATATATCATTATAGGTTTTTGTCTATGATGTATATGATTCTGTCAGTTATACATACATTCATTTACATTGCTTTTGAGCAATTTCTCGTTTACATTAAAAATGGCACTTTATTCATTTCTCCCATTCTTGTTAGATAAGTTGCTTAGAATTGAAGAAAATTTGTGTTAAATTTTCTATTTGCTTCAGGTTACTTTATCATATATATCAACATATAAATGAAATTGATTTGTTGTAGGAGATTTCCGTTAACTTTCAGCTAGTACAGTCATGAATCCTCACTTTAGGATTAGTTATTATTTAGAGACCCTAATCAAAATTTATGTTCTAGAGATGGGTACTTTGAATTAGAATAATATTTTTTTACTAATATTATGAACATTACAAATATTGAAATGAGTGATATTGAAAATATGTTGGAATTAGAAGCTGTTTATGTTAAAAAATAGTTTATGTTACTGGAATTTGAATCAGCACAGCTAGCTTTTAGAGCAATATCTAACTCTAGTACTCAGTTGGTGCTGGCAGTGATGTGTATTCAGATGATCAAATTTAATTAGACAAGTAGACAAATTCTACTCTAGAATATTTTGAAAAATCCTTTAAATAGATGGATCTATGGGTCTGATATATCACCTTTGTACTCATCAACGTATATACATGCAGCAGAAAGCCCTCACCTAATTTAGGATATTTAGTGATTACTCATTTTTACCCCCAGATACCTGAACACTGTGAATTCCTGTTTGTCACTAGAGCCTGATATACTTCCTAGAGCTTATCAAGCAATCCAAATAAATCATTGAACTGAAATTGGGCTTAAGAAAAAAAAAGTGAAAATAATTATTCTAACATTGTCAAGATGGTCTTTTCATAGGTGGTTTATCACCATACTTTAGTTTTAATTAAAATTTTTGTTTTTTTTTTCTTTGGGGAGGCACACAAAGCTATACTCAGGGGTTTCTCTTGGCTTTGCTCTCAGGAATTACTCTTTGCAGTGCTTGGGGGACCTTATAGGGTGCCAGGGATAGAACCTAGGTTGGCTGTATGCAAGGTAGCACCCTTGTGACTGCTCTATCACTCCAACCTCTATAACAATATTTAAAATACATTGAAGATAGAGGCTCTCTTCCCCATGTTCTGTTAGTTCAATTTAGAACTTCTTTAGCTAATTCAGTAAAATCATATTAAGGTAGTTAGAGGTCTTCCAAGGTAAGGCCTCATTATGGGAAGCTATATAAATACTTGATGGTTCTATATCTGAAATGTATGCTAGAACCAGAATGGTTTTCATATTTGATGTGGAAAAGGTGAAGCAGAATGCATGCAAAAGGTGTAAACAATTCCTTATGAAAGCATTGTGGGAGGTTCTTTGAGTTGGTATTTACTAAAAAATTCTGAATTTATCTTGACCATCATTAATAAAAGGTAATACGTCATAAAAAAGTAAAAGGAACTAAATTTCCTCTAGTTGAACAATGTTGCTGTTGTTTTTAATAAATATATATTTATATACATACATATATGCACACATATGTATATACATAATATACTAGATGTGTATTTTACATATATACTATATATGTACATTTATAATATCCACATATGCATATTATGAAGTAATAAAATGTAGCTATCATTCAGAATGAATTCTGGTTATGTTTTGTTCTGTTTGTTTTTGCAACAGATCAACCAAGAGCCTGACACATGAAGTGTAGCCTTGGCTCTCAGAATGAATATTGGTTAAATCATTGTTTGCCAATCATATACTTAGACCATTAGCTGAAGTAGATAAGGGACAATCATCAATGGAATATTGTACCAGTAGCTTTCTGGATTTATAAATTTTTTGTTTTTTTTTGAGTTTTTAAAAAAGTTATTGAATCACTGTGAGATAGACTTTTTACAGAACTGTTCATGTGTGGGTTTCAATCATACAATGATCCAACATCCATCCCTCCACCAATGAACATTTACCACCCCCAATATTCCAAGTTTCCCTTCCGCCATCCCCCAACACTGCTCCTTACTCCCCATCCTTCCTCTGTGTCAGGCACTTTTCTTCTTCCTCTCTCTTCCTTTATGCATTATGATCTGTAATACAAGAGGTCATTGTGTTTGCTTGTTTGTTCAGGGATAGTATTTATATCTGAATGGTATAGTTGGAGTAACTTTTTTAACTGCCTAGCATCTTTGGGGTGTGAATGTGACACTGGAGAGGTGGGGGAATAGCCCATCCTGACTCCAAGAGAATCCTGGAGATTTCAGTCACAAAATTCACATACTCAAATTTTCAGCAGATTAATTTTTTGGTGAGGTCTGTCTTGAGACTGTGGAGTCTGGCCAGGGATATGGTATAGTTTTGGATTATGGGAGTATATGACTACTGGGGTCTCTGTTTGGACAGGCTCTAGACTAATCTTCCCCCTTCCAGTATTGTTGGGGATGCCGCCGGGGTCCCGACAGTGCCGGGAAGCGAGTTCCCTTTTACCTCCTAAGCTGGCGGGAATGGATGAAGACTCAGGAATCCGGTGCAGTTTTAAAAAGGTTTTACTTATCACAGGTTCAGGCATACAAGTCAGCAATAGAAAAAACCCGATGCTTATGATTCCCGGCTAGAACCCCAGCCACCAGTAGGCCAAGATGGCGGCCACCACGTGTCAAGGCCCTGTAAAGAGGGAGACAAAGACAAGACTCCCAAGAAGAGTGCAAGCCCACAAAGAGAACTGAGAGAGAGAGAGAGAGAGAGAGAGAGAGAGAGAGAGAGAGGAGAGGAAGCAGGCTGGTTTTATACCCCTGAAACTCAGACCTCCCACTATTATGGGAAGCAGGAAGGGTCAAATGCCCTTAGGGAATTTCTCCCAGCATCTCACCTAGGCTCTATTATATGCTAATGTTTTGAGCCAAGATCTGCCTGGAAATGCCTTTATAGGGTAGAGAAGGGGGTTTCTGAGATGGAAGGTCTCTGTACCAAAGACTAATACTAATGCCAGTTAAATATTTCTCCAAGCCTTCACAGGAGTCTCGTCTACTTCACGGTAGTTTTGTATTTTAGTTGCCTTTGAGTTATCAGGGGAGCCATGCTTGCTTGCTTGGAGGCAAACAGCATTTCTCTCTGGTCTAATTACTTAGAGATCCAATGTGGCCAGGCAAATATACTGGTAAGATCTAGCTAGTCCCATGATGATTGTGGTAGCATGAGAGAATATTTATACCAGTCAGTACAGAATACATGGTCAGATAAACTGCCACATTTAAACTACCCCCCATCTATGAAGTGACCTACAGGAGGCAATCCAGGGCAGATGCAGAGTCTCTTAGACTTTTAGGTGTCCTGCAACACAGTATGTCCCAGATTATTAAACCATGAGTAGCGTTGAGATTTACTCTGTGTGTGTGCTTATCTCTTTTGAGATCTATTTATGGGTCTCTGACACAAGGCAGGTGGAAGACCTTACATGGTAGCTCCAGAGTTGGTTCATGGGGAGTAACTGCCATTGTTTTCAGGAGTATAAGGAGATGGGGTGAGGTAGCCCATCCCGATTTCAAGAAAGCCTGGACATTTTCATCACAAAACCTGCATACCCAAAGTTTTAGCAACCTAATACCTCGTTGAGACCTTCCAGAGATGGTGGTGTTTGGCCTGGGGCATGGTGGGCAATTTTGATTGTTGGAACAAGTAGCTGCTGGAGTCTCTGGGTGGGTACTGGGAAACCTGCCGCTCCGATGTACCCTGGTCTGTTTAGTCTTCTGCAGGTCTGAGATTCATTTCGACTTTTGATCTCTTTTGAAATTTTTTTATTGGTCTGTGGAGGCGAGGCCAGTAGAAATCAGTGCTGGAGTTGGTTTTTGGGGGTGAATGCTAGGGCATCTGGGAATATAGAGAAGTGGGGGGGGGGTAGGCCATCCCGACTACAAGAAAGCCTGGAGATTTCAGTCATGTAACCCACATACCTGAATTTTCAGTAGGTCAATTTCTCTGTGAGGTCTATCTCAAGATGGTGCGGTTCAGCTGTGTACATGGTGACAATTTTGGATTGTGGAATAAGTGGCTGCTGGGGGGCTCTGATTGGGCAGGCACCAGGAAACTTGACTCCCTCAGATTTGCCTCAGATTATTCAGCTTTGTGTAGGTCTGTAAGATGTACTGCATTTTTTGATCTCTTTCAAGATTTATTTAGGAGTCTCTGGAGCCAGACTGATAGATGAACTTGTATGGCAGAACCAGAAATGGTTTGTGATCATGGCTCCCATGTCCCTAAATTTTGGTGGTTTAATTTCTTGGAAAACATGGAGTCGTTGGAGTCTGGCAAGAGGCATAGTGGTGCAGTGCCTTTGGGGTATCTGAAAGCCTGGCGGCACCATCAGGCTGCTAATATTCTTGTCCATCATGTACAGGTTGACCCACCAGCAGTATTGTGCCCTCTGAGCTTTGGTAGCCTTGGTGGGTGGCAGCAGAGACTCTAGCAAGACGCAGGACAGGACAGTGCAGCTACCATTTGTGATTTGGGCAGTCCAGCAGGACCAGACAAGGAGGCATAAGCCCGGATCTTCAGCCAGTTTTTGCTCAGGGATATTTTCCTGCATAATATCCTGCAGATGGCACTCTTTTAGATATATACTTGGGGCACCGTGAGTGCTCTGGGCCACAGGAGCAGTGGCATCAGTTTTATACTTGGCTAGGCTTTGGGTTCTGGTGTGGATGCCTGGAGGTACTTGGGATACCACAGAAAATCCGTGTTCAGCTCTGAGCCAAGGGGAGTGGTGATGGAGGCTTTGATCAGCTTGGAAGATTGCAGAAGCTCCACAGCCCTTGCCCTGAGCCTGCTGTATGGGGTGGTATAGAGTTTTGTTTGTTCTTTCGTTTAAGTCTTGGTTCAGCTTCTGGGCTCTAGACCAGCACTAGGCCAGTTGTGAATCTCTGGGACTGCCCAGTCGCCCAAGCAGGATGCTAATGGTGAGTACTTGGGGCCAGCAGCAGCTCGTGGGAGCATGGTGAGTTTTCAGGCAAGGTGTGACTTCTGGGCCCTTGAACCACAGTGCTTTTGTGGGACCACCCAGCAGCCCAAACTGGTAGCCTGTGGTAGAAACCTTGAGTGCCACAGCAGTTCCAGATGTGATGCTGGCCTTGAAAACTGCCTTTTTGAAAGAAATGCCAGTTATATCCATTCCCACCAAATAGTGCAGGGTTTCTGTATCGTTGTGCCCAGGACTTCATTGCCACTGTCTTGTCTCTCTCCTGGACTTCTCTGCTGCGTGTTTTTGGATATGTTCCCAGGAGTGGTATTGCTGGGTCAAATGGGAGCTCTACTTCTAAGTTTTGAAGTTTGGCAAACTATTTTATCTGTCCTGTTTGTTGCTTTTGCTCTTCAAAAAGGTAGATAGAGGGTAGGGCTGTATGTGATAGTGAATAAATAAATTTTGTCTCAATCTTTATGATCAAATGTGCATTTTTCCATGTCTATACTCAAGTATAGATTCTTATTTGTTCTTTAAGACTAAATGAAATTCAATTTACGTGGTGTTTAAATTCCTTTTTAATTTTTTTTCAGTCACATCTGGTAACGCTTTAGGGCTTAATGGTAGCATTGCTCAGGGCACCATTTTGGGCTCCACTGATGGAATGCTGGTTAGACACAAGAAAGGCAAATACCGTTTCACTATCACTTCAGCCCTTCACCTCCATATTATTGTATTACCTTGGAAGATGGGGGTGGGGGAGAGCCGTGTTACATAATTGTTTTATATTACTTATCACATTATGTATATAGCTATGCATTCTGATTATGTTTTTCAAGAGCCTTGTTTCTTTCAGGATCAGTAGAGCATTTGGAAGTAGTATAGCATACCGTGATTCTCTAAAATGCCATGAATTTTGCTTTCCATATAATTTCTTTTGTCACTACTATTATCTTCCAAACTGCTAAAAGAATTAGAATGTGGGACTGGAGCGATGGTCCAGCGGGTAGGGTGTTTGCCTTGCATGCAGTCGGCCAATGCTGGCCTGGGTTCGATCCCGGCATCCCATATGATCCCCCAGCACCGCCAGGAGTAATTCCTGAGTTCAGGGCCAGGAGAAACCCCTGAGCATCGCAGGGTGTGACCCAAAAAGCAAAAAAAAAAAAAAAAAAAAAGAATTAGAATGACACTAACATTTAACAAAATGGTAAATTACTTTTATTCTGAGATTTAGGTTTTTCTTAACATCTCAATTCACTTTAAGAATCAAATGTTATTTAAGAAAGTAATCATACAAAATTTTCATTGTACTCTTTTTAGATATTTATTAGAGTTTTTAAATTAAGAACTGTGTTTTTCCTTTTCTTTTTTGTCTCATGTTTTGGTTGCTTTTTATTACAGGTTTTTAACACATATTCCAATGAAGACTATGACAGGAGAAATGATGAAGTTGGACCCTGTAGCCGCTTCAGCTGAGTATGAACTTGAAAAGCGTGTAGAAAAGCTGGAACTCTTCCCAGTGGACTTAGAGAAAGGTATAGCGCTCAGCAAAATTTATGTACATCATATTGCTATATTAACATAAAAATATTTTCCCCCAACACAGTTGTTTTTCCTAAGGCCTAAGATTTAATTCTTATGGAAAGTCTTTACTTATTATTATACTATTTTTCTTTAAGATTGGTCTGGATGAGTGAGTGTGTCCTGAAATGCTGATAGTAAACCTGCAAAGATTTTTTTTTTTTTTTTTTTTGCTTTTTTGGGTCACAGCATTGATGCTCAGGGGTAAGTCCTGGCTCTACACTACACTCAGGAACTACTCCTGGCGGTGCTTGGGGACCATATGGGATGCCGGGATTGAACCCAGGCCGGCTGCATGCAAGGCAAACGCCCTCCCCGCTGAACTATCCTCCAGCCCCTGCAAAGATTTTTTGCAGGTGAGGGGACTGGAGAGACAACAGCGCTTAAGCCACTTGCCTTGCTGTGGCTGTTCCCAGTTTGAACACGGCACCTTATATATAGTCCTTCATGCATAGCTAGGTGTGATGTTTGAGACCAGACCTAGGAATAAGCCCTATTCACAGCCAGGTGTGGCCCAGGTGTTGCTATAGTAGCTGCTGTTTTGTGGAGGGAAGGTTGTCATGGTTAGACTCAAAGGTGCTAGCTAAAGGCAGTGGTTGATCATTCAGAATTGTAAGTTGGGACAATTTTTCTCATCTCTGAGCGGATAAGGCTAAATAGAGTGTGTATGGGGGTGGAGGGCTGGGGTGTGCGGGCATGACGGTGGGTAGTTGATCAGAATAAAGGGGCTTTCTCTTAATTTGTCTCCATGAAATAACAGCCAGCAAGCAGACAGTTGCACTAGTTAGCTCCAGGATCAGAGACTACTGTTTATCATCATGTAAGATGATGATAATGAAATGACTTAGAAAAGATGTTCCTGATAAAGTTAACAGTAGCCACAAAAATACTTACTTTAAAATGAAAGATTCAGGGGCCGGAGTGATAGCCCTGCAGGTAGGGTGTTTGCCTTGCACGCAGCCGGCCTATGCCAGCCCGGGTTCGATCCCCGGCATCCCATATGGTCCCCCGAGCACCACCAGGACTAATTCCTGAGCGCAGAGCCAGGAGTAACCCCTGAGCATTGCTGGGTGTGACCCAAAAAGCAAAAAAATAAATAAATAAATAAATAAATAAAAATAAAATGAAAGATTCATTATTTCAGTTGAAGACAAAAGGATGATTAATTGGTTGTTTCTGAGACTTAGCTAGTGACTAAAATATAAAACCTAAGAATTGTCCCAAACTCTTCAAATAGCAGAACAAAAATTCAAGAAATATCATGTTGGATGTTCAACATGTAATTTGTAGGTATTATTAAGGAAGAGATGATAGGGAGGACACTATTAGATAGGTAATAAAAAAAGATGGTCCTGACCTTAAAAAATTCATGATGAAAATCTTCAAAAATACCATGTGAAAATGAAAGCAAACAAAAAAGTAAATGCATTGAGAAAGGAAAAAATTAATAGACTCGCATTGATTTTTTTTCAATATAACAGTTAGATGGGAAACATACTTATAATTTGTACACATTGAGAACAGAAAGGATTAGTTATCCAAGAAATTTATGCATTTCAGTAATCTCTTACCTATCCTACTGAAAGAAAGTTGCTTTTATATAAAAGATTCAAAGAGTGTATCACCCACATTCCAGCTGAGTAAATTACTTCCCTATTGACTGCGAGAAAAGGAAGAATAACTTGTTTAAAACTGAAAAGGTTAAGAGAAAAGTGCTGAAAACTATACACAAAAATGCTTGGGTGTTTTAAGAAATTCTAAAATTATTATTTATTTTCATAAATCTAATGTTTTATAGTTTCATATATGTTTTTGTTTTAATTTCACACACAACTGTTGCTTAGGGACTACTCCTATCTCCGTGATCAGGGATCACTCTGAGTACACAGGGAGAATCATAAGTGATGTGGAGATCACATTCTAGTGAAATGCACACAAAGAACACTATTTACTTTCATGTACTATCGCTCCAGTCCCCCAAATTGCTTGTTTAAAAATGCAAAAAGTAGAATTTGTGTTGGAGCATTGTATGCCTAAAACTCTATTGCTATGGACACATTTATGTCATTATGCTGAAATTATTTAAAAAAATTGAATAAATAGTATCAGTTATTATGCCAAACATGACTGATTATTCTGCTTAAAATACACTTTTATTTGAGATAAAAAGAAACTTTAAGCATTGAATAGTTTCATTCACTCAGAATTGTAAAACCAGTGATAACCATGGTCCATGTAAAAACAGCCAAATTTGAGCTAGAGAGATAGATAGTACAGTGGGAAGAATGCTTGCTTTGCATGCAGCAGACCTGGGTTCTATCCCCGACATTCCATAGGGTTCCCCAGAGTCCACCAGGAGTGAACTCTTAGTGCAGAGCCCGGAGTAAGTAATGAGCGCTGCGAGGTGTGACACAAAAATAATAGATAGATAGACTGACAGACAGACAGACAGACAGATAATAAAACCAGCTAAGTTTGATTGGTGGATTTATTTATTGCTTGTAGTAGGAAAAAAAGTGTTGTAACAGTACTGCTAAAGTAGCAAAGGGTCTATTATATATAGAGTATTAAGTATATGAAATATTACTCCACTGTGAAGATGAACAACAGCAGTTTGATGTTCCAGGATGTGTGATTCTTGCAGAGATGAAATTGAGGATATGAAAAAAAAGCAAATCACGAAAGTTAGTGCAAGCCAGGAAAAAAAAAGGTAGATTATTTGGAGTACACAAATTAGTGGTTTTAAAAATAAATATTAAAAAGAGAATAATTAATGTTTAGATAATCGTTACTAAGGGAATAATAATGATATCAGAGATAGGGATATGGTGGGTATGTTAGCAATATTCAGTGTCTTTGTCAGTACACCCTTTTTTTGTTCTTACTATATTTTTTGAGTATGTTTTTCATAGTGACTGAATTTTTCTTTTCTTTTCTTTTCTTTTTTTTTTTTTTTTTTTTGCTTTAGCTTTTGGGTTACTCCCTGCAGTGCTCAGGGATTACTCTTGGCTCTGTTCTCAGGAATTACTCCTGGCATTGCTCGGGGGACCATATGTGATGCCAGGAATGGAACCCCGGTGGGCGTGCACAGCAAAAAAAAAAAAAAAAAAAACTCTGTGCTATCGCTCTGGCCCCTAAATTTGTTTTCATTTACACTCATGACATATGAGAATTCTCTTTTCTCTATAATCACACCAAGAATTCATTATCTCTTCACTTTTTAATTATAGCCATTCTACAGCTGTAAAGTGATATCTCATATGCTTTCAAATTGTATTTTTCTAATGATTAGCAATGTTGATCACCTTTTCATGTACTTCTACATATATATCTTATTTGCGAAAATGTCTATTCAGATCCTTTTTATCATTTTGCTTGTTTGTGGGCCACACCCGCTGTGCTAGAATTTGCTCCTAATTCTGTGCGCAGGAATCATTTCTGATGGGACTAGGGCAGACTAGATGGGATGCTGGAAAATCCAACCTTGATTGTACATGTACAAGACAAGTGCCCTGCCTGCTATATTAGCTCTCCATCCTCTGATCATTCTTAACAACATATTTTATACCATGAATTTTGATCCCATATTATATATGAAAATATTTCTTCCATTTCATATCTTGCCCTTTTATTCTGCTGATAGTTCCTTTTGAAGTACAGAATTTTTAAAATTCTATTTGATATAGTTCCTCTAGTTTATTTTGTTTATTGTTATTTTTGGTGCTAAATTCCAAAAAGACATTGCCAAAACTCTTTTCAGTATATGTGTTGCCAAAGTGAGCACAATATTGCCAAAACTAATATCATTGAGTATACCACTTTTTTCTTCTGTTTTTATTTTTTCATTTCAATTTTTATAAAATTAACTCATTTTGAGTTTTTTGTGTGTAAGTAGGAATTTGGTTTATTCTTTTGCATGTGACTATTCCAATTTCGAGCGCCATTTATTGGTGTGGTGTTTTTCCCCTTTTTGTATATTCTTGGCTCCTATGCCATAAAGTAAGTTATAAGTTCAGTGTATACATTTTAAACTCTACTATTTTTCCTTGATCTTTATATGTGCTTTTATGGCAGTATCATTCTGTTTGTAGATCTGTAACTTTGTGATGTAGTTTAGAATCTAGAGTTGCAGTGCTCTAGCTTTGTTTCTTCTGTAGATGGTGATCATTTATTTTATTTCTGTGAAAATGTTATTGGAATTTGGAAAATGTCATTAGAATGTTCTTTTTTTCTGTTAAAACTTATCGAATCAAGACGTTGAAATAAATCTACAGATTTTTTTGGGTACTATGAAAAACTTAGCAGTATTCTTAAAATTTGTGAGCATGAAATATTATTTCATTTACTTTTGCATTCAGCTTGTTTCATCAGAGTTATGTATCAGTCAGGGAACAGATCCTTCATATACTTGGTTTGATTTATTTCTAAGTGTTTCATTCTTTTTAATGGAACCATAAATGCTATTATTTTCTTAATTTCTATAGCGTATGGAAATTTAAATATGATGAAAACTATAAATAGAGAATTTTACTTTTTATTGAGAAATCAAATTATTTCAGCTCAAGCAAGAGTCAGACCTTAAATACTTTAATGCATGTTTCATAAAAGATTAAAATTAGTGCCATAGAGATGGTGCTATGGGCAAGCACTTGACTTCCGTACAAACAACCCTGATTTGATCTCTAGCACCCTTATAGTCCCCTGAATCTTAACAGGAATGATCCCTGAGTACAAAGCCAGAAGTGAGTCCTGAGCACTGCCAGGTATGATTTTCCCTACCAAGCAAAGTTTTGCATATCATTTTTGCTAATATAAGTATATATATACATATATATGATGTGATATACAGAATGCTTATATATTATATGAAATACAATATTCATGTGGAAAATCAAATTTATTTTAATAAAAGTATTTTAGAATTGATAAGATTATAAAAGTAAAAGCCAGACCTAATATACATATAAGAGAATTAGAGGCAACTAGAGACCTAAAAGGGCTGCAGCTTATGCTTTCCATTCAGGAAGCTTCAGCTCAGTCCCTACCACCTAATCGTGAGAGCACTACTGAGCAATAGGGTAAGAGAGAGTCCTTGAGTGCTGCTAGGTGTGGCGCAATCTTCTCTCCATCACCCCAACCAGCCCAATGAAAGGTAATTGTCCTTCTTTGTAATCACATCAAAAACCTAGAAATAAAAATGAGAAAAGTATTTCATTTGTAGTAACTCTAAAACCATATTCTTATATATTAGATGCCAAGAAAAATTATTTAATTATAGAAATATATCACTTTGAAAGGAAAACCATCTTTTAAATAACATTTTTTGAGAGAAGACTACCTTTAGATAAGTTTTTTTCTATGTTAGGGCCAGAGTGATAGTCCAGCATGTAGGATATTTGCCTTGCATGCAGCCATCCCGGGTTTGATTCCCGGCATCCCATATGGTCCCCAAATACCACCAGAAGTAATTCCTGAGTGCAGAGCCAGGGATAACCACTGAGCATTGCTGGGTGTGACCCAAATAGAAAAAAAAAGTTTTTCCTATGTTGTACCTTTAATACCAAGGAATTAATTTATACATTAAGTATTAAATTTAAATATATGAATATTAAGGGTTGGATTGAGAGAAGTGATTCCATAATATAAAACTGAATTTTATATGGAAAATTGAAAACCTAAGCTAAGTATGAATGAGAATGTGAAAGAGTTTAATTTCACAAGTGTATAATATAATGTAAACACTATTTAGAAGCAATTGTATTTATATAGCAATTTATCTCTGGAACATAGTAAACTGTTTAGAGATAGACATTAGTATGTATGAAAATATTTTATGATATACATGTTATTTTCTAATTTAGATGTAGTAGTGTGGTTTATAAACTATTCAGTGTATCAGAGCTCCTATCACAAAGACTATAAATCTGTACATCTCTATTATAAAATAGCTAGCTTAGATAGTAAAATATAAAAGTAAAATAATGAATATTTTGAGGAAAGTTGATGACTACATACATTCATTGAAAATTGTGAGTGGAAGAATTAACCAAAAGGGAGAACTAGAATTTATTTTTTAAAAAAGACAAGGACTAATCCAATCAAACAAAATTTTTAAGTTTTGAAAGCTCTATATCAAAAGCAAATTTTAAAAGTGACAAATTTGATTAGGAGGTTCTCTATTATACATGACATGGAGTGATTACCTCTAAGAACAAATAATATTTGCAAAGTACCAGGGAAAATAGACAAGTCAAAGGAAATATATATATATATATATATATATATATATATATCCACAGTTCGCTGTGAAGCGAAAACCCAGTTATCCAGCTCATATGAATATGAACCCAAATCTCAGTAGCAATTAATAGGATACTAAAACTACATGAACTTTTTTCCTGAGAGAGAAAATGAGTTGTGTACATTAGAATGCCATGCTAGTGTCTTCAATAATAGTACCACGATGCATCTTTTCCATCGTTTTCTGGCTTCTTTGCCTCAGTGCCCTGAACTTTAGAGGAAGACTGAATAATTGAGACAGTCTGGCAATGCAGCCACAAGACCAAATGGTTTTGAAGTATGTAACTCTGACTTTACCCATACTTAACACATCTCCATGAAACCTGGTCAGAGATGAGCTCAGTGATCTAGTTTCCAATGGTAGATTGTACTGTTTTTAATTATCTTCCAGTTATCACTGTCTTTCATGTATTCTTCTCTGAATACCAGAATTGAGATGGCTTAAGCATTATAACTTTTCTCACAGTTGGGGGGTTTCAGCTCTGCAAATTATGTATATCATTCCAGACATAACAATGGAAGAGAAAAAGAAAATATGTTAATACCTAAGTCCAGGTAGGAAAAAAATATGATTTTAAAAGCTATGAAGTACTCTAAATATCTGCAGGGCTAGCCAAAATATGTAAAAGAAGAGGGAGAGAGATGTAGAGACAGAGAGAGACAAAGAGAGGAAATGGGGCTACCTGCTATTGAGACAGCCTGGGGGTGGGCAGGAGGGTGGGGTACATTGGTGGTGGGAATGGGGCACTGGTGGAGGGATGGGTGCTGGAATACTGTATTACCAAGAGCCAATTATGAACACCTTTGTTATTGTATGTCTCACGGTGGTATAATTAAAAAAAAAAAAAAAAAAGCTATGAGGTAAATTTCTCGCATTGTTTTTGCAGAAAGAAACCATTTAATGCCTGAGAATACAAGATATTTGAGATGAGCCCTTATAATGTATCATGAGTGTGAGAAAGTTTCATTTGTGACTCAATATTGGCTCAACATTTGGTAATTCGTAATGAAGAGCAATTCTTCTATATATAATTAATGTGAACAAGAATTCAGCTAATATCTAATATACACCAGAGATTTTTCATAAGAAAATAACATTATGGTATTATTCAACATAGAAGAGTCTACAGTCATCAATTCTTAATACAAGAGAAACACCCTGGAGGAATATACTTATATCAGTGTAATCATCGTGGGAAGCTTTTTCAGTCATTATTCATCCCTTCATCAGCATGAACAAATTTAGACTCTAGAGAAACCTATGAGCATGATGAATGTGGGCAAGAATTCTTCACACAACTAAACTTTATAAATACAAGAGAATTCATGTGGGAGAGAAGTAACTTAATACATGTAACCAGTGAAGAAGAACCTTCAGCACAGATCTTAACTTCATATGCATAAGAAAATTCAGTTTGGGGAGGGACCTTAAAACTAATTGTATGAAGAAAGCTTTTTTTTTAGCAAGAGAAAGGTTCTTAATGAACATAAATATAAATACCAGAGAAACAGTTTAAAATAAATTAATATGGCAGGTTACATGCATGCCAGCATTCTAAGCATTAGGAAAGAAGAAAAGTCTCCAGTGATCACTCATGCATTAGTCACATTAACGTTCCCATAATACCTGTGTCAAGGATTGTGGGAGTGCCTGCAGCTGGAGATCATATCAGATGATCATCCAGGGAGAACACTCTCTTAAGCTTCTTTTGCACACAACTGAGCATACAAATCACTTTTATCAAATGAGATATTTTTAACATATACATAATAAAGATGTAGTGTTACGAATTGTACTTAGAAATACTTAAAACAGATAATAATGAAATGTATCATATTCAAATGACAAGTTATAATGAGATGTATTATATTCAAAATTTAGCTTATTAGGGACACTTATTAAACTTAAGATCTTGCTCAAAGTTTATGATATCAATCATTTTATCACCACATGGTATTTCAGTTTCTTTTATTAATAGTTTATTGTTCATAAGAAAATGATCAATAAACAATAAAAATGATCTATTTTAATGCATTTCATATGCATATGGTTTGATGTTGTAAGATAATAACTTTATATGTGTTTGTTTAATTTATTTTGAATGTTTTTGGTCTACAAGTTTTTATATCTTTTAGGAATGCAATTTCACACCATTTCAAAACATGTTACCGTATATGCTAACCACTCAAAGTACCAATATCCTATCATAGTCCATTTGAATTCCTTCAATCTTCTGTTATCTCCACTTCTATTCTTGGTAACCCCAGTTCTGTGATCATAATCAAAGCATTTGTTTTCCTTTTCCTTTGTCACATTGCTTTGTTTCATAATATCACTTATATGAGTGTGATATTCCATATTTTATTTTTTCTCCTTATGAATTATTTCACTTAGCCTGATTCCCTGAAGTTTTACTCATGTTATCAGATAAGGCTAGATTTCATTTTTTCCCACATAGCTGAATAGTACTTCTTTGTGAGTACCATATTTTCTTTATTTGTTAATTTATTATTGGGTTTTGGGGTTATTTCAAATGTTGGTAATTGTAAATAGCACTGCATTGAACCTAAGTGTGCAATTATCTAGTCAATTTAGGTTAGTGTTTTGTGTCTTTTGGAAATACTCAGGAGAATAATAGTGGGATCATGTGGCCGTAGAAAAATTGAAAGATTAAAAAAAAATAAATGGTTTTCCAAATATATTATAAGGATATTTATTTAAAAATGTGTGCATGCGTAACGACAAATATTCAATATTTGTGTTTGAATTTTGTGTGTTTTATTTGGGGGAGCACGCCCAGTGATGCTCAGAGCTACTCCACATTGATTCAGAATCACTCCTGGCAGGCTTAGGGGAACCATATGGTTGGCTGGTAGTTGGCCTCATGCACACAAGAGCCTTATCCATAGCACTATGGCTCCAGTTCCCAGATTTTGTATGTACTTTATCCTAAAAATATTCTGTAATTTAGAGAGGTATATGAGTTATACTAATAACAAATATTTAACCTTATTGTGGGGCAGATGTCACAATACAAGCCTGCAGTAGCAAAATGTGCCCATACTCAAGACGTCTTTGGTAGTTTAGTTTGATAGCCTTGGTCTCAGCATAGAAAAAATATTTCTGCCCAAGCAAGCACACCATATAAGTGAAAGAAATAGGTCGCCCCAACTAATTGTGAATGAGTATAAAATGTAGATTGTCAATTTTTGTTTGTTTTTAATAGATGAGGATGGACTTGGTATAAGTATTATTGGTATGGGTGTTGGAGCAGATGCTGGACTTGAAAAGCTGGGAATATTTGTCAAGACAGTAACAGAAGGAGGTGCTGCTCAGCGAGATGGCAGGTAAGCTAAGTTCTTTTGTTATAGCTAAGTTAGGAAACTTTGGGAATTTCCTTAGAAGTAGTTTTCTCCTTTTCAGGTTTTAGAACAGAATTTCAGATGAGATCTTACATAAAAAATTGTTCTAAAAATTTCAGTTCTTGGGTGCAGGAGCAACAACAGTTAGTCACAACAGTTAGTACAACAGTTAGTCACTTGCTGTGTACACAGATGACCCAGGTTTGATCTTTGGCACCTCTTATGGTCTCCTGAGCTAACCTGGCATGGTCCTGGGCATGAAACCAGGAGTAAGCTCAAAGCACTGCCATGTATGAGGACCCCCACCAAAAACAATGCAATCATTTTCTGATATATATAGGGAGAATAGTAGTTTTATATCAGAAATCGAGAAAAAAAAAGACAATGGCTAGTTTTGGAATTGACGTTGTTAGAAAAAGAAATGGAAACTGTATTGATGGTGTGTCTTTGCATCAGTATTTCTCATTGTGTATTTTGTTGGAAAATACAGGTTTAGAATAATATAGAAATTATAAATGGAACGCTAGTTCATACTCTTCTCTATAATAGTTTGGTTAGAATTATGTATACTTATTGATATAAAATATTGCAGAATTGATAAGGATATAAGATTGTGTAATTGATATTGATATAAAATTTATTACATAATTATAGAATAGTATGACTATGACTAGTATAATAACTTTTTATATGTAAGTAATCTGTAGAGAATATGCGATAAGACTGCAGCTCAATATGACAGGGTTCTCACAGTTGTGACTTGGGATAGTTGCTCTTCAGATCACAGTTACCAAGAAAAAATTTAATTCTGGATTAGATGTTTTTTATAGTTTTTTAAATTTTGAAAGAATAAGTGCTATATCTTTATAACTTGCCTTAGTTAAAATTAGCATCTTAATAACTTTCTTTAAAGGAAATTTTTAATTTATTTTATTATTTTTTTCATATGTCCTGCAAGTTATATTAAATAGCCAATATTTTATGTCTGTTTCTTCCTCTTTTTTGCTCATCTATCTTCCTGACTTTGCTCAAAAATAATTTTTTTTTATTTTGATGATTGCTTTTATCCTTCAAGTCCCAAAGTGAAGAATTTTTTAAATGTCTATGGTCATCTCTAATGTAGCTAAGAGTATTAAGTTTTTAATTCTCTTATATTATGTTCTATGTTCTCAATTTTCTTTTGTCAAGCTTTCTATTTTTTTCATATGATGCCTTAAGTGAAGGGTGCATTAAGTTTTATTTAATTAGTGGATGCTTGTGTTTAATTGCATTCAAAATAACTCCTTGGCTCAATGCTTTTTTTTTTCCTTTTCTTCCTTTCTCTTTTGTTCTTAATTTCTTTTCTCCTTCTCTCCTTATCTTTTTTTTTGCTTGCTTCCTTCCATTCTTCTTTTCTTCCTCTCCCTTCCTTCTATTGCTCTTCTTTCCTCTCCTCCTTTCCTTCCTTTCTCTTTTCATATGAGAGGATATATTGTAATTTGGTGGAGTAACTTGAGAGCCACTTACACATTCTTACTTATTTATAATTTTTGGAAAATTATAATTTTAATTTATAATTGAAAATTTATAATTTTTTGGGAAAATATCAATAAATTAAATGCAAATTAATATTACATCAAATATGAACAATTAATAAATTACATTAAATTCTTGCATGAAAAATTATAAATTAACTCTAACTGTATGCAACATCTACTTTTATGATTGTATACTGCACACTTTTGCAGTTGCCTTTTTTCTTTCCCCTCTTTCATAATTCTATAAAGCAAAATAAATACATTTTATAATAACACAATTAAAATGCTGATGATAGAAAATATCCCATGGATCGCTGATCAAATATAGAAATGTGTAACTGGCCTAGAATAGTGGTAATGCTATATTTAAGAAGCAAATTAAAATAGTTTGGGATCTAAATTGCTTCTGATTACTTGTCTCAAACTTTGTATATCATCATTTTAGAATTTTGGTTTTTTATTTTATTTTTGCTTACTGGAAAAGATATGAAATGTGGACTATACTGTGTATTTTGTAATCTTTGAAGTGTTAGCTTTCAAATAATTTTCTTTTTTTTAGCCATCTTCAGAATAACACCAATCTACAAAAACTGATAATGATCCTGGTTTTATATTTACCCTGCAGTAATTTCGCCCTTCTGCAGGACTAGTCTGGCTATGCCTCTGAGGTGCACTCAAGCCTAGGACAATCCTGAAAGTAAACTGCTGTTTCAATTGTGTACATCCGTCATAATTCCTTAGCTAATAATTTCCTCTCTCCATCAAGCTGAACACACTCTTGTACCTTTCTAACCAAATATTGTGCAAGAATTCTTCATGCCTTAGGGACTTAGGCTATTACTGCTCTGAAATGTATTTTATATATATTTAAAACTTCACTAACATTTGCGGAACATCTTTTTGACCAAAGTTCATTAATGTTGTTCCAGCTGGTCTGCCTTTTGTTCTCATCAGTTGCTTTGACATAAACTCTATAGAGTTTTTGTTTTTGCCAACCCTTCCAGACACGACATAAATAACAATCTAGTATTATTAAATGAATTCTAGAATGGGTGAATTTATCTCTTTGTTAGCCTTACTCCCACTGATGCTTAGATCTTTTTATCCAGAATTCAGGAAAATCAGGACCATCAGACCAAGACTGAAAAGAAGTATTGTTCCACTTTTTTTTTTACTACCACATGGAAACAATTGAGGAAATGACCAGGATTCTATGCTTTTACAAACTAGCCAGGTGCATTCCCATAAATCCCACTGCACTTGACAGTGTTTCCAGAGAAAAACAAGCCATTTCCTCTTCTGTTATGGAAAAATTCAGATTATCTGTAGAACTGATTATTCTTTGTACTCTGAAATGGTCTGATGCATAGAACTGTTTAATTTTGTTGTTGTTTTGGGGTTACACCTGGCTGTGTTCAGGGATTCCTCCTGGCTCTGAGTTTACGGTTCACTCCTGTCAGTGGTTGCGGGACCATATGTAGTGTCAGGGATTTGAACCTGGTTGACCCATGCAAGACAAATGTCTTTCCACTTGTATTGTCTCTCCAACTCCTGTTTATTTTATTTCGCCATAGAAAGAAACTCTTGACTTTTCTCTGCTTCTAATTATGAAACCTGAGAGAGATTTCCACTCATATTCTGTCCAGCTACATCAAAAGTTACCTTTTCAGACTCAGATTTAAACAAAGTAAAGGTTATATGAAAAAAATAAACAAACAAAAATATATAAAAAAACCTTCCAAAATGCTTTACCTACTACAATGCAAAAAATAGAAATAGCCATTTTTATTTTTAGTTACCTGCTGACTTATTATCCTAGTGAGAGTTTTGAATGGTCAATGTGTGGTTGCACTAAACTAAAATTACTGTCCCTTTCTAACCAATTGTTATTTCTCTTATCCTTTGTACAGTATTATTTTCCTCATCTCTCAAATTTACAGCTTTTTCACTTTGTCCCTATTGTAGTCACCATACAGTCTATCTTTATAAAGAGATAAATTGAAGTGTCTTCCAAATAAAATGGTGAACTCAATAAAACTGTTCTTCCTCCATCCCATCTTTATCATTTTAAAGTCAATGGTGGAGGACTGGAGAGAATACAGCCAGAAGGCATTTGCTTTTCACAAAGCTAGTCCAGATTCTATCCCCGGGATATCCCATTTGGCCTCATGAGCGCTCCCAGGAGTGATCCCAGAGCACAGAGACAGAGAAAGCTCTGAGCACTTCCAGGTATGGTCTAAAAACCCACACACACACATGGGAAAGGTGTGTGTGTGTGTGTGTGTGTGTGTGTGTGTGTGTGTGTGTGTGTGTGTGTGTGTGTGTTTTGCCAAAATTGCATATCATATTTTCACACTTTTTCTTTAATTGAATGTATCTTTTTTTCAGTGAGAAGTTTTTATACAAATATTCTTCTAACAAAAAATAATATGCAAGTAGTATTGAGCTTTTTCTTTTCACTTAATACACTCTATTGACTCAGGCAGAAAGTTATGTAGAATCAGGAAACTGAATTCTCATCCTGGAGTGTTCTTTATTACACTTTACACAAAGCCAGTCAGTAAAAAGTCTGTTTACTGTTGCAAGGAATGCTTTATAGCTTGGATCACTTTTCTATTTTCCGTGACTATTTGCAGTGTTCTTCCTGCCTTTTTTGGAAATCCTTATTTCCATCTAGGATCAGTTTCCTTCTCCTGTGGGACTTCCTTAATATTTTACCTCTGTTTTTTGTTGGTGATGGATTGTGTTAGCTGTATGTCTGGAAAAGTATTTGTTTCTCCTTCGTTTTATTTTAATAAATTTTTCTCTGTGTGTATAGGTTTACAAGTTAACAGGGTTTCGTTTTTTGTTTGTTTGTTTGTTTATTTGTTTGTTTCCTTCTTTTAAAATTTCTCTCCAGATCACTTTGAAGATTTGGAGAGGCTTATCACCAAGGTCTGGGATTCTGAAACTCAAGTAATCAAATAAGAGCAAATTACATTTGCTCTTTACTTTCACCATTCTGGCAAGGAGGTGGAGGGATTGAGGGGGGGGTTGGAGGGGTCCGTCTGTACTTTGTAATCTCAGAATACTTTCTCTCTTCCTAGGACTGCTTTGCAGAAACTCCAATCCCAGTGTGTCACCTACTTTCAAATTATTTTTAATTTTTTATTTATTACTAATTCTATTTATATCAATCTCACAAATTTATAATATACAGAAATAAAATATAATTGATTCTTTATGTAGAAAATTGTTAATAAATTAAAGGCTTGGAATTGAAAGTTAGGCCTGCACAACTAGAACACCCAGGCTATTTTCTTTTAAAACATTTTAAAATTAATTTTGAAATTGAAATAACTTTGCATCCTAACACGTTTCAGGTGAAGAACAGCAAATCAGCATATAATCTATGTTAAATTCACTCTTTTAAATTCTAATTTAAATTTAGAGTTTACAATTTTTACCCAATTTGCTTACCTGCTTTTCTTTTTGCCCATAACTAGAGCAGTTTCTGTTCTTAATAATTTTTCTTTTTCATACTCATGATTCTTTTTTATCATATTTGGTGGTGCCAAGGAATGAAGCCAGCTCTTATTCATGCATGGTTCTTTTCATACGCATAACTATATCCAGACTAAAACATTTTCACAACCCTTTGTTATCTCTTACTTCAAAGCCAAGGCTAGGATCGAATTCCTCACCAAAACCATTCACTTTCAACAGAATTGAATTCAATAGAACCTTTGACCTCTGTACTTTTATTCAATAGTGTGTAGCAAATGCCTTTATGTTAAATTGCCATCATATTATGTGCATTGACTGTATATCGCCATAGCTTTTAATAAGTCATCAAGACAAGGATGGACCACAGTTACATTTCTATATGTCATCTAGAATAGCACCAAGTTGATGCTAGACTTTTGATGAGCACTTAAGCCCTTTTTTGTTTGAAGTGATCAAGTTCTATGAGTCATTATTTATAAACAAATGACAAATTTGTTTAGGATTGTTTGCTAACTTTATATTACTTTTCACAAGGTAATGTCTAGTAATCTCTAGTCTTTGTTGAAATAAAATCACCATTTCTTTTTATTTATTGTTGAGTACTCACCATTTCTTTGTTTCTATTGAATCATGGCTGATGGTTTTCTTGACTTACATAGAAAAACTTCATTGCAAATCTGTTGAATTGTCAGTTCTTTCTTTGTCATGCTATCATTTGATCACTTCACAAACTCTTTTAACATCAACTATTTCTTGCATAATTACTTTTGTTTGTGTATATGTAAATTATATTCTCAAAAAGAAACTACACCTAATTCAAATTTGCATCCAAGTCACTATCAGTGCTCTTAGAATACAGTAAGAACCACTGTTGCTAAATTACTCACTGAATAAATCAATCAGATCAATGAAGCAAGCATATTATTTTCTCCAATTATGTTTTCTAGCTCCCTTTGTCTTCTAAATTAAGGCACTCAGAAATGTCTCTTAATTGTTTTTATTGCATCTATCAAAATTATTCTATACAAAAATTGTCCTTTTAGAAAATATTTGGGCTTGATTTTCTCTTTAATTCTTTCTGTTAAAGCAATTATAACCACTTCTTATTGCTCTATCTGATTAAAAAAGCTATATCTTGCATTTACTTTCATTTCTTCCCTGGTAAACACTAGTTCTATAAATACTAATTTTATAGATACTAATTATTTATAAAGCCTTTCAAAGTTTTCTCTCCCTTATTTAATATTCCTCTTACGCATCTTAAACTTTTCCTTTTCTTAAAATCTCTGCCTTCCCAAATGTGCTTGCCTGATTAAGCTTCAAGGTCAATTTAATCTTTCACTTCATAAAAATATGATAAAAACTTTCTATCATTTTAAAATTTGAGATTTTCAACCTCTTTTCTGGTTATACCAAAGGTATTTGTCATTCAAATTCTGTATTATGCTATCAAGAAGAGGGAACACTATTAACAGAATGACAAAAAAGGAACTAATAAACAGGATATCACCCTAAGTTGAGTTTTAGCAACAGTAGTGTATCGATAATGCTGTCTAAATTTTTACTTCCTCACTTTTGTTCCATTCAGAGAATAAAATTAACACATAAAGGAAATTTTACTTTTTCTTCTTTTTCACAGTGGTTTAGTATTGCTTGTTTGTTTTGTGCTTATATACAAGACTCAAATAGTTTGTAATCAGTCTGCTTAGGGAGCTCATAAATGTCAAGCTATTGACGAACATTATTTGAAGTCTTGTGTCATTAGGCAGTATAAAGTATATGATGCACTAGAGAAAAGAACATCATGCTTAGATAGGCAGGTAATCTCTTCAAAGACAGTTTAACGTTTGAGCTGCATCTTCAAGAGACGCTTTTTAATATTACAGGGGGAAATATATGGACAAATATTTTGTAGAAGATATAAAAGTAGAACTGTGTAATTTTGCAAAGTTTGTCTTGCCTTGGAAATTTTAGCGATATGAAGATAATTTAATAAAACTGAAAGAATTTTTTGTTCATAATTGATGGTAATGCAAAATATGACTAAGCAGATAAATGTAGATAACACTTAGAGACCATAAGACTCAGCATAATCAGGATAATAGATATTTTTGTATGCATCTGTAGATTCAAAGAAATCCAACAGGCTTTTCTTCTTGGTAGAATGCACATGAGAAATGCAAAGAACCCAGAAAAACAGTTTGAGAAAAATATAAATTTAGCTATAGCCCCGCAGGTAGGGCGCTTGCCTTGCACACGGCCAGCCCATGCCTGCTCAGGTTCGAGCCCCAGCATCCCATATGGTCCCCGAACACTGCCAGGTGTAAGTCCTGAATGCAGAGCCAGGAAAAACCCCTGAGCATTGCCAGGTGTAACCCAAAAGCAAACAAAAAAAAAAAGTAATGGTAAATTTTCATCCACAAATATAAGTATCCCTAAGCCAAAGAAATAGATATTAATGGAAAAGAATAGAAATAGATATTAATGGAAAAGAATAGAAATACAAATGTATGTATTTGATATATATGTATATATGTATGTATATATATAAATACGTATTTGAGTCTCACTGAAAGCACAATGAAAATCTCAATGATAAGCATCTTTTCACAAGTGAAATACTAGCATAATTAGGTATTTAAATAAAAAGATAAATTGTCAACATAAAATTAGCTCAATGTTAATTATAGATCGATATATAATGACATGTGTCACTTGTATCACTTGTATTACTTGTCTTCCCGTTGATCATCGATTTGCTCGATCGGGCACCAGTTACATCTCCATATGTCTGTCGCATGCTAGTGTAGCCCAAGGGCATCTGCTCCAGGAACATAAAGAGCCTCAAACCATTCCATCAGGTCATGGGAATGAGGTCTATAATTTTTACTGGTATTTGGCATATCAGATATGACACAGGTAGCTCGCCAGGCTCTGCTTGTGGGTGGGATACTCACTATTGCAGATAATATGATACTATGTTCAGAAAATGCCACAAAGTCTACAAAAGAAACTTCTAGAAACAGATTTGTATAGTAAAATGGCTGTCTACTAAATTTATACAAAAGTCATGGCTTTCCTATATGCAAATAATGAGTAGGAGAGAGATTTAAAAAAAAATCCCTTCCACAATTGTGTCACAGAAAATTAAGTACCTTGGAATCAATTTAACTAAAAAGGTGAAATACCTGTACAAAGAAATCTACAAAACACTACTTCAAGAAAAAATAAAAGAGAATATGAGAAAATGGAGACATACCCCCTGCACATGGTTGGAGAGAACTAACAGCGTCTAAATGCCAGTACTCCCCAAAGTATGTATAGAATCAAAGCAGTCCCTATAAGGATAACACTTTTCAAACACCCATAACACTTTTCAAAGAAATAATCAGGCACTTGTGAAATTCATACTGAATGATACCCTCCACCCCCATATAGCCAAAGCAATCCTTGGGGTAAAGAATAGAAGGCATCACTTTCCCAACTTCAAACTGTAGTACAAAACTGTACAAAATTACTACTGTACAAGACAGTAGTAATTAAAACAGCCTGGTACCAGAATAAAGACCCTCAAAACAGTGAAATAGGATAGAAAATCCATAGCCAGATTCACAGGTTAGCCTTCAATACAGAAGTAAAAAGTATGAAATGGAGCAAGGAAAGATTCTTCAATATGTGGTGCTGGAAAAACTGGCTGGCTCATGTGTTACATGTATGTATCACACATCTTATGACATGTATCACACATCTTATTTCTAAATAATACTCAATTTAATAATAATACTTAATCTAAATAATACTCAATAGTATGCCAATATTGTTTATTTTATATCAGTAGATGGATATTTATTTTGTACTCTTTTTTTCTATTATAGTAATTCTATATTCATTGACATGTTTTGTATAGATTTTTTAATTTTTTTTTTTTTTTTTTTGGGTCACACCTGGCAATGCTCAGGGGTTTCTCCTGGCTCTGCACTCAGGAATTACTCCTGGCGGTGCTGGGGGGACCATATGGGATGCCAGGGATTGAACCTGGGCCGACATGGGCCTGCTGCGCAAAGCAAAATGCCCTACCCACTGGGCTATCGCCCGGCCCAGATTTTTTAATTTTAATGTAGACAAAAGCCACAACTGTTAACACTATTTTATCATTAAAAGAGACAAAATTACAAAGCTCCATTATTATATGTGTAAAAACTCAGTTTTCATGTGAAAATTGGCATAGCTCATCACTGAGTTCTTAAGTCCTTGACTTAGAAGAATGTCTGTTCTACTTTCTTTATCTTCTGTTATTGTTTTTGGTTAGTTGCGTTTAGTTGGGTTCTATGGTATTTTCCTATCTGATTTTTTTTGGATAGTATGAAAGTACCCATCCAATTTTCCTCAAAATTTCAGTGTTGAGGATCTAGGAGGGTGTGTGTGGCCCAGAGATTTCAGATCTATGGTCTGGGTGAATGAATTGAGATGGAGGCGGATATGGGAGGTGAGCGTGGATGCTGGGTCTTCTGCAGGTTTGGGGGAGGAAGTCACCCACCCCAAATCCGAGAAGACACCAAAGTTCTCAGCAGGGCTCTGGGTTGTCTGAGACTATTCACAGTTTGGTATCCCTACAGTGGCTATTAGTGAAGTGGTTGATTTGAGTTAAGATGGGCAGTCTCCACCACCACCTCATACTTCCATTAGCCCCACAGTGACACCCACCTCCCATAGCCACCACCATATTGAATAATCCACCAGCTCTGCTCTACAGAATCACGCCTTGATCTCTGAAGAGATGCATACCGAGCAGCTAAAAATTCATGGAAGCACAGGTCTCTCATGGCTGAAAACTCTGTGTGCCCTTGGGTTCCTGGCAGACTAGGTACCCACTCTACAAATCCCCAGAGGCCTCACCCACACCCACTGCTGTGTTTTATTTAAACATGTTTTAATTAAAACATGTAGACATAGGAGTAAACTTTCTGAGACACATTATAATTCTTAAATTTAGTTTTTAAGGGAACTACTGAATATTTTCCAAAGCACCACTTAATAGGAACATTACAGTTTCCTACAAATCGCTATAAAAATTTAGTTTTATTTACCATTGACCTTTGCCATATTAGTTTTTATTTGGATTTTTCTGATGGCTACTGATACTATGCTTCTTTTCGTGTGCTTATTGAATTATTTGTTTACCTTATTTTGAGAAATACCTATTCATATCCTTTGTCCATTTTATAAATTGGGTGGTTTGTCATTTATTTTTTTAGTTGTAACTATAATTTCCATAGATAAGCACTATATCAACTATATAGCATATAAGTATCTTTTGAAAATCTCTGAGATTTTTAAAAAATTAAAACAATTATAAAATATCAGGGGCTGGAGCTATAAATAGTACAGTGGGTGGGATGTTTGCCTTGCATGCAGCAGACCCAGGTTCAATCCCCAGCATCCCATATGGTCCCCAGAGCACTGTTAGGAGTAATTGCTGAGTGCAGAGCCAGGAGTAACCCCTGAGCATTGCCAGCTATGCAGTGTCCCCAAAAAGGTAAAAAAAAGATATCATGCATACTTATCAAAATACCAAAATTCAAAGCACTAGTATAATCGTTTTCTGATGAAGATTTATGTACTAAATAGGGCTCTCATTCATGTTTGCTGTTATCATTTGAAGCCTTATACAAATTGCAAATGTGTTTATCATTTTCAACTGTCTCCCTGATTTTGGTTTCTTCTTTTTTTTACATCCTTCTAGTTTTATAATCCCAGAGGAGAAACAGAACAGCAGTTTTCTAATATATGATGTGTTATCATGGAGACAATGAATTGATGTTCCATATGACTTTAAAAACTGCTTTTTTACTTCTAAATTATTTACATCCTTAAAAGCAGTGAATTTTATAAAATTTTGCTTACCTTATATTTTCTGTTATAGTCTCAGGGTGTATTAATCACCTTCAAAAAAATTCCTTCCTTAAACATTCCTCATTTTGCAATGTTTCCTCAATGTTTGGTCTTCATTTTTTTTTAGTTTTAGAACAGACTCTTACACCAAATTACTATCCACTCTCTTAAAAAAAAAAAACACATCCCCACGAGCACAATTCTGTATCATTAATGCCTGACTTACCAGGTTGCTTATGATAATTTCAAGCATAGAATGTTCCAGCACCACAATCAGTGCTAGAGTGCCCCTTTTATCAATGTCTCAACATTTCCTCTTATCCACAACTTCACATTCCCCTTAAGAAGCTCTATTCTAGACCAACTCTCAGGTTGCATTTGGTCATTATTATTCCCTCACTATGTTTCTTTATTTCCAACATAGGATAGAGGTCATTCTGTATTTGTTCTCTGTCTAAATTCACTCCTCAGTAGGCCACTTTAGTTCCATTCACATAGCCATAAATTGCATGCTTTCATCTTTTCTTATAGACAAGCAGTGTTCCATTAGGGTCATGTGATGCCAGGAATTAAACCTGCATTGTGTACATTCTGTAAATATGCCTTAATTGGGTGTCTATTCTCTCCTAGCCCCATACTAGAATTTATTTCTCCACTCAAGAATTTGAGTTATTCCAGATCGTGGCTGTTGTGAATAGTGCTACAGTGAACATAGGATAATAAATGCCTTTTAGTAATAGTGTTTGGGGACTTTGGGATAGAAGCCAAAAATAGAATTCCTGGATCACATGGAAGATCACTTCTAAGTTTATTGAGATGTATTCCATATTTTTCTCAAAGATATGAAACAGGTAGGCATTCCTACCAATAATGGATGAAGTTTCATTCCCTCCACACATCTATGCCAGTCAGCACTGGTTGTTTTTGTTCTTTTTCATGTGACTGAGGTTTTGGTTTTCTTGGCTCATTGTTTTGGGTTCACATTTCTCTGATGATAATTTATGAAATGTTTTATCCATAAACTGATTAGTCATCTTCATAAATTTTTTTTTTTTTGCTTTTTGGGTCACACCCGGCAATGCTCAGGGGTTACTTCTGGCTCTTCGCTCAGGATTACTCCTGGCGTGCTCAGGGGACCATATGGGATGCCAGGGATCGAACCTGGGCCGGTATGGGCCGCCCATGTGCAAGGCAAACGCCCTACCCGCTGGTCTATTGCTCCGGCCCTTTAAAGTGTCTTTCATCTTTAGCCCAATGGGGGGAGGATAGTTTTTGTGTTTCAGGTGCTTTATATGTCTCATATATTAATCCTTCATCAGATAATTGTGAACAAATATTTTCTTCTAGTCTGGGATGTTTTAAATTGTATTCATTATTTTATTTGCTGTATAAAGGCTTATTAATTTGATGTAGTCTGTTTGCTTGGCCAATGGCACTGAGTCGATTAGAGATGCCTCTATATTCAATTACAGTGAGGGTTATGCTATGCTTTCCTTAAATTAATTTTTTGGATTCACTTCTGATATCAAGGTCTTTAATCCATTTTTAATTGACCTTTATGTAAGGCATGAGGTAGGTACTTCTTTTCTTATGTGATCGACAATTTTCCTCAATACCATTGCTTTAAAAGAGTTTGCTTATTCCACAACACATTCCTAACTGTTTTGATGAAGATTAACTGTCCATATACCGAAGAGTCTAAATCTGAACTCTCAGTTCTGTTCCATAGATTGGAGAATCTGTCTTTATCTTAGTACCACACTGTTGTGATTACTCTACCTTGATAGTATAATTAAAGTTGGGGAAATAAGAATCTCATCTTTTTATGATTGCTTTGTCTATTTGGGGAAGGGGTTACTATCTTATATACATTTTAATAGCATTTAACATGTCTTTAAAAATATAATGGTTATTTTTGTAGGGACTGCATTGACTGTATAATATACTATCATAACTCACTATACTAATTCTTTCAAACAGAGGATATGTTTCTGATATCTTATTCTGTATTATATTTCTTTTTAAGACTGATGCAGAATGATCTCTGTCATGTACAGTATATAAAGAATAATGAATACCCAAACAAAATGGAAAAAAGGAAGCATGCCATTTGAGGGGACTGTAGGATAGGTCAGCAAGGGGACAACATCTATGGCAGAGGACAGTGTTCAATTGGGAGAAGGAGGTGGTACTGAAAGGTAGTAAAGGGTTATATATGAGAACCTACTAGCAACAGTACTGTAAACCACACTGCAGAACTTCTAAAAAGCAGCTCTCATAAAAGCAGACTGGAGGGTGGAAGGCCATTGGTGATGGAAAGTGGACACTGGTGAAGGTATCAGTATTTAAACATTGTATGCCTGACACCCAATCTTGAATAAATTTATAATTTATAATTTTACTAAGACTAAATAACAAATTACATAATTTTCTTTGTAAGTTTTCCCCCTCTTTAATAAGCTTAATAGGCTGGTTCCCAGGTTCTTGATTTTTTCTGAGGCACCATTGTAAATAAGTTCTCTACCTTCCACATCTTTTACATATAGAAAAGCAATGGATTTAGACTTGATTTTGTTGCTCCCGCTTTTATGTACAAGTTTATTTTTTCTAGAAATTTTTTTTGTAAACTTTTGGGTTTTCTAACTACATTGTTTTGTCACCTGAAAATAACGATAATTTGATTTCTTCTTTTCTAGCATGAACCGCTGTGACATCTCTATTTTGTCTAATTGCTTTGGCAAGGAGTTCTGATACTATGTGGATAATAGTTGTGAGAGTTAGCAACCATTTCTGTTCAGTTTTTCACCACTGAGTATGATGTTAACTTTATGTTTGTGGTACATGGCATTAATTATATTGAGGAAAGTTCCTCCCTATCCCCATTTTCTTTAGTTCTTATGATAAATATATGTTGAATCTTGTTAAACTCTTTCACAAATATTGATAGGATTATAAAATGTTTGTTTTCTTATTGATAGGGTGTATTATAGTAATTGACTTGCATATATTGAACTTTCATTGCATCCATGGGATAAATCCTTCTTGGCCACGGTATATGACTCTTTATGTATTATTGGATTTGGGTCACTAATAATTTCTTGAGTATCTTTGCATTTATGCTAATCAGGGATATTAGTCTATATTTCTCTTTTAAGTTATGACTCTGTGTGATTTTGGTTATCTGGGTAATGTTTATATCATAGAAATGATTTGGGAGGATTCCTGTCTCCTAATTAGAGATAGAGGGATTCCTGTCTCAAAATTTTAAGAACAGCAGTACAGAGAATTTGTATTCATTTCTACAAATGTCACCATCAGGTAAAATAGTCAAAGAGATGGGTATGGAGGTGCAGAAGGATAATACAGAAGATAGGATGTTTATCCTTCATGAGGCCAACCTGGCTCCATCTCCAGGCATGCATATGGTACCCTGAGTACCTCCATGAGTGACCCTTAAGCACTGAGCCCAGAGTAAGCCCAAAACACCACTGTGTATGGGCTCCCCCACTGTATCACTGTATCACTATCTTCCCGTTGCTCATCAATTTGCTCGAGTGGGCACCAGGAACATCTCCATACGATCCTGTTGCAAGCAAGTGTAGCCCAAGGACATCTGCTTGCTCCAGAGAAAGGAAGAGTCTCAAACCATTCTTCAGGTCATGGAATTGAGGTCCATAATTGTTACTAGTTTTTGGCATATCAAATAAAACATGGGTTGCTTGCCAGGCTCTGCCGTGTAGGTTGTATACTCTCAGTAGAAGGTTCTCTTTTCGGGCATTTACTAATGAAACTTAAAGGGGAAAGATCAGCTTTTCTCTTGGGTGGAGCTCTGAGGAACTATGGAGTCTGGATGTTGAGAATTACTGACCTCATGATGTGTGGGTTGCTCTGGCTTCTTGCTAGGCTTACTGGGATCATGGGTATCAGTCAGAATCTGCTTAGAACTGTATACAGTGTATAAATATGAAAGATCTTGGGAAGGACCTGATCCTAAAATCAGTACTATCTAAAAATGTCACTGACCTGACATCCTGACCGAGCCCCTTACTGGAGGTCAGCTCCGTGGATTGCTTCCACTTGGGCCTGAGCAGCACAGCTGTGGGTCTGGAGTGGATGGTTCTGGATCTCTTCCGGGGTTGCCAAATGGAGCTGTGGGTCTGGCGTGGGTCTCTCTTCCAGGGTAGCTGGCATGGAGGTGGAGGAAAGGGCAGAGGAGCCCAAATCTCCGCTCCAAGTCTGGCCAGCATGGCCCCTGCCCTGCATGTGTGAGCAAACCCTTGGAGCAATGTTGGACTCGGCCAGAGGTTGTCCGAGACGCTTACCTGGAGGCCAGCTCCATGGGTTGCTTCCACGTGGGGCCGAGCGGTGCAGCTGTGGATCTGGAGTGGGCTCCCCAAGACTAAATAAATAGTCAAACCAGAAAAAATAAAAAAACTCATTTATTGCGATTTCAAAGGTTGATTTTGTTTCTAGTAGTCATGGAATTTTTTTTTTATAAAATAATTTGAACTTACAAATAGGCAAAAACGATAGTGAACCAACTATTTTCCTATCACATCAACAATCATTAATAATAGATGCCCAAAACTCAATAAAATCACACTTCCTAGCATTACTACTACCTGTGGAGAATATTTTATAGTGTTTCATCTTGTGCAAGCTGTATTCATAACAAAAAATTCGATAATAAAAAAAAACAAATGTAGCAAATATATGAATTGCTGCCTTTGAATCATTCTGGAGATCAAGTCCATGCAATGTGTCTGTGTTGATACTGTTGAGTAGGTTTGGGAATTCTCTATAACATTTTGGTTAAACCTATAACGCTATTAAAGATTTACATCGAAAAGTTAGAAAAATTATTCTCATATATGTAAAATTAATGTGTCAGACTTTATTCACTTCATTAATTCACCAGCAAAATAGTAAATATGGTTCAAAGCTGCTAAATCATATGTGATGATTAATTTGCAGATATCTGAAGCTATCTAGGATAGAGATTTTCCAATTGACATGTAGCTTCAGTATGTTTAGCACTTTAATCGTTTGTAAACATTGGATCAATATACATACACTCCCTCAAGTTATTTATGACTGGGTCTGTTAAGCAATTGTACCCATTTGACACCAACAAACCATATTGCCTTCATTTCCTGCCACATCCCCACTGCCAAACTGTAAATAAAATTTAAAAAATATATATACAATGGGATGGAGAGATAATATAGAAGGCTAGGTGCTCGCCTTGCTTGTAGCCACCTGGGTTCAATCCTCAGTACCTCATTTGGTCTCCAGGAGTAAGTCCAGCACACCACAAATGTGGATCTCAAATAGAACAAAAGAAATGAACACAATCAATAATATATACAGCACTTGCCTAGGATTATTAGAGTAGCACTAAATTTTAATGATCTAATTTTTTTTTAAAGAAAGAAGGCAGCTTTATTTTATTTTATTTTATTTTTATTTTTGGGTCACACCCGGCAATGCTCAGGGGTTACTCCTGGCTCTGCACTCAGGAATTACTCCTGGCGGTGCTCGGGGGGCCATATGGGATGCGGGGATGGAACCCAGGCCAGCAGTGTGCAAGGCAAACGCCCTACCCGCTGGGCTATTGCTCCGGCCCATTAATGATCTAATTTATTAATTTATTTTTATTTAAAAAATTGCGAAATTGGCTATTTTTTCTTTTTATGTGAAATCATGTATATTGACTTTCCTGAGATTCCCATGTAATCTATTTGCCCATGTTATGCTTTTTCTTATTCATTCATTCCATTTGTATTGTAAGTGATTATCATGTATTAGGATTTGCTATTATCATTATATTTTTAGTGTTCTGTCTTATTTTTTTCTTGTTCAATTTATTGCCAACTCTTTACAACTATATTTTAAACTTTAGATATGGCGCCTTTTTTAGGTTTCTTGTAGGGAAATTTCAAATGTGAACAAACTCCTTCAGGTTTTGTTTGTCTCTTTATTTTCCCTTCATATGTGAAAAAGTCTTGCAGGATATAGTATCCTTGACTGACAGTTTTTATCTTAAAATATCTTGGACATGTTATTACATTATTTCCTGGCCTGAAAAGACTGATGAATGTCTGATAATAGGAGTACCTTAATAAACTGCATCCTCCACCCACCTTCAATATTCATCTGTTGTCTTGAACTCTATAGAGTTTAACTATGATATATATCTAGTGCAGGTCTCTTTGAATTTAGATAGCAAGCTTTATGGCTTGTATTCATTTCCTTTCCTAGGTTTGGGTGTTTTCTGCTATTATGTCTGAATAAACTCTTTATGCCTTTCTTTCTGTGAGTTCCTCCCAGGTTATCCATTAACTTATATTGTCTTTCATAATGGTTTCTTATAATGTTTTTTCTTTTTTTTTTTTTTTTTTTTGCTTAACTGTCTTTTTGTCTGTCTTTTTCTTTTCCTTTACCTGGGTCTTTCATAAATTGCTGTATTTGGCCTCACTGATGGATCACAGGTTTTTGTTAACTTTTATCACTTTCTCTAGAACTTTTGCTCTCTGTCATTGAGTTCTATATATTCCTGAACCTGTTATTTTTTCTTAGTGGAAGCTTTGATTTCTAGATGTTCATTGTTGGTTTTGTTTCTAAGCTCATTGACATTATTCAGAGTTCTGGTATTTTTTCTACTTCTTTGATTTTCTTTATTATCGTGCTTTTAATCTTTTATAGGAAGATTAAAGATAGGAAGTGTTATAACCTTCTACTTTTTCTGAGGTTGTACTTTGGAGAATTCTTTTCTTCTTTATCGACATTTCCATGAAGGTAGCCATATATTTGACTTTTTGTTTTTCCTTTCAGTTTCTTTAAATTTTTGTTATTCCTTTTCCCCTTCCTCCCTTCTCTTTTATTCGGAACATGAATTGAATTACTGTTAATTTCTAAATAGGTAGTTCTGACACTCTGTTTTTTTTCCTCTGCTAATTTCTTAAGTATTGAGTGAAGCTTGTATTTGCAGATTTCTATAGTGGCACTATAGGGGATCAGCCCAGTTTCTGTTGTGAACAAACTGGTCGAAGTTTTGTAGTACCATAAATATTCTCTTTGATTTCCAACTCAGGATTGGACAGTCATTTTGCTACCATTGCATTTCATAAGGTCAGTATCTAATTCAATGTGTGGGATATCAGGACTGCAATCTAAAGTAGTTTTTCTCAACAAGGGGCTATATGCCTCACTTTGGTGTCCCCAGGATATTCAAGGGGATCACAAGTAAAACTTGTGTGATTAAGGGGTCATTGCAGAAGACTAAGGAGCTACAGGTAGGACACAGAGCCATAGGAAGAAAACAAGAATGGAAAATGGAGGCCCGTGCATAGTTGTTGTCAGAGTATGCTGGGCGCCCAACAAAATCTGGGAGCAGAGCAGGAATCTCGATGGGAATTCTACTTGTCAGGGAACACTGGGCACCCCAGCAAAATCCAGGAGCAGGGTCCAGGGATCCCCTTCTGCCCCAGGGGATTGGTGACTGGTGGACAGAGAAAGATGCGAATCCAGTAAAGTTTCAAAAGGCTTTAACTCTCACAGGTTCTGGTATACAATCCAGTAACAGGAAAACCCTGGACTTTGGGTACCTGTCTGGGCCCTGGCCACATGTAAGTTTAGAATCCTAGGCCAAGATTGTGGCCACT
>JAJIBD010007838.1:0-68207 GCA_021461705.1 Cryptotis parvus | reverse complement strand
TCTCTAAATAGAAGCCACATCTTTTATGTCCACATACAATTCAAAATATATTCTAGTTCGTAAATGAGGTCTGTGAGAGCCATGTTTACAGCTTTGATACTGAGATGGATCTATGTATAGTTGTTGAGGTATTTAAGCCCACAAACTCAGACTGTGAATATAACTGTCAGTCTCTATAGTTTAAAGTAAGGGGTGATATTTCTTTAAAAAACTTGTCAAATTCCTTTTAAATGTGGGATCATTGATAATTCATAGGTGTTTATTTTAAATGAGCAGGTCTGCCATTTTCCCCTTTCTTATTTAATGTGGTTCTCACAATCACTGCTTTCATAGAGGAGACCATGTTGACACAAAAGCTGAGACACTGCGGTCATTTCAGTTCGCGGCCTACTTGCACAGTTTCATTGCCTTCAAAGTAACTAACACTTTGTGAAAGAAATTAAGTGTGAAAATTAGAAGTTACTTTTCCTCTATGCTTATATACATTTTCCCTTTATTCCCCCTATCTGCTTAACAGTCTATACTTACACTTTATTTATGCAACAATAGAAAGTATTCAGTAGCTGTGCTGGAAGGTCTTTTGTAGCTTATCTTGTGGTTATGAAACCATGTGAGAGTAGTTTATTTGTGCTTGTGAATGAAAGATAGCATTTGCCTCACTCTTAGACTCAAGAAAAATAATACAAATTCCTTGTCTCATGATGAACAGGGCTAGGATAATTGATGAAGAGAAATTGGGTAGCCAGGCTAGGCGTAGGACATAATAAATAATGTTTTTAGATTGAATTCCTATTTTTAATTATATCTTTTTTATGCAGTTTTTGGCTACAAGAAGTAGTGATTAGTACATATTCCTGGCACCCGTACTCAGGGTTATCTCTTGGCAGGGGCTCTGAGGACTATACCTATAGTGCCAGATACCAAAATTGGGGTTCACTGTGTGAGGGGGTAAGCCCTAATTTATTGTAGTATCCCTCTGACCCAAGTAGACAGGAATTCAGAATGAGCACTGCCTGCCTGAGCATGGATGGGATAGATTTCTTTCCATGAAAAATAGTCAAGTCCTTTTTCCAAATTTCTAATGGGAAATTTTTCCTTTAATTTCAGGTTCTTCTGATATATGGGCTCAATTCTGACCCTGGCTTCAGTGCAGCCACTTCTGAGGGTGCTTCTCAGAAACTTTGGCTTCTCTCCCTCTGCATTTGGTGAGAACTCTGATCTAAGGACTTTCTTTTATGGAACTCCTGGGGCCCCTTGAGTAATTATTCTTACAATAGACTCTTTGGTTTGCAGGGAGAAGTAATGAAAAATGTTTTATTTTCATCTCAATACTGTCTAATTCCTAGATTTTAAAAATAAAGTCAACTTAAAGACATTAGAGGCACCAGGGAGTTGCCACTTGGTATATACCAAATTTATCTACTAATACATTGGCATTTATTGGGAAATTTCAAGTTAAGAAAATGTCATTTAAAAAGACCAAAGTGGGACTGAGCAATAGTACAGCAGGTAAGGTTCTTGCCTTGCATGTGGCCCATCTGGGTTCAATCCTAAGATCCTATATGGTACCTGCAGCCTCACTAGTCAAGAAGAAAACCCACAGGATTTCCTTGATCCTATACTGTTTATAAATTGTTTAAAGCATTTTTGATAATTTAGAAAACTACTGAGGGTGAAGATAGAATCTATTCCTGGTTAACTTACACTTTCCTTTAATTTTCTTGCAACATTAATTAGAAAATGTGTTGATTTTAATATATCCAGGCATCATGGAATTATATATAATATAATTTATAAAACATAATAATCATTGTCTAATATATTATTTTAGAAATAGAGAAATTTAAAAAATCACAAAGAAAATTTCCTCAGAGATTAACCCCTGTACTTCAGAAATCAAAGTCCTGAGAAAACTTTACAGATATTGCTTCAGATGCTCAAAATTTGTGAAAATATTTGTGACTCTGCTCAGGATCTGTACTTGGAGCCTAGGCATGAGAAATTGAATATTGGGTCCTTATCAAAAGAATCCATGTTATATGTTCCAAAATGGAGGAAAAGCCGATAAATATTGACCTACTTATTTTCTTTCTAAATTTATAGTCTTCCTAAACTTTAATGTTTATCTTCTTATTTCACAGTTTTTGGTAGAAATTACATGTTTAATTTCCAGGATGAAAATATAGTTTTCCCTTTGAGTCTAGTAAACTTCAGCCTATTTGAAAAAAGTAGCTGAAAATTTGAAGTCTCTTTATACTACTTAGAACAAAATTTATCCTTACTGTTTTCAGAATCTGCTTGATCAAAATTTTCTTTCACAGGTTCAATGATGGCTGATGCCACCAGAGCTCACCCTGTGTTTTTGGAGTTTAAAGTTGTTTGCAGTGCCTTAAAAATCTTTTGTGAATCTCAATAGGAAATTTCGGCAGGAATAGAAAAGGCAGTTTGATTTTAATAACTCTTTGGATATTGTTATAACTTCTATTATGAATCTAATGCCACCTAGTCTGATCACTCTTCCTCTTATACCCCACAGATCCTCTTCCTCGGTCTAGAAATATGTTGGATGACAAGGCCTAGCTAGTTTGGGATCTTTGCTGTTTAATCTACTTAAAAGTTTAAGCTATTTACATGTTTTAAAGCCAGGGTTCATGCTAATGAGATCTCTTTGTGTACACACACTAATGGAGGGTGTGGCAGTTACAGGAGTCATTTTGACTCTGAGTTAATAACTTTTGAAATATTATTCTAATCTCTATTATGATTTTAATGGTATCTGGATTGAACACAATTCCTCTTAACACACACTGGTCCAAGCCTGGGACAATGAAAATTTACCAGGACACCACCCTGCTGGATATGTTGAGACTACCATTTAATATCAGAGGAGGGGCCATGATAGTTTGCCTTCAGGCAGGCGGAGCATGACCCTTTCAGTAAACAGAGCACAAGACACTCAGAATCACCCTGGTGCAGAGTAGAAATAAGAAGAACCTTTGGTACCATCTAGATTGCATCTGAAATCATGATACATTTCTCCCCATGATTATACATCCATTAATATGCATTTCTTTATACCAGCCCCACCCTTCAGTGTTTTGACATAAGTGATCATCTCAGAGGATGGGACTAGGCCCTGGCACAATGTTTGATAGGAAACAAAAAGTGTGGCACTCCCTACATCTACACCTAAAAGCTGACTATTGATCTTTGTTGATGCCACCCTTCCTAAAGAAAGGATTATGACTTTTGGGTATATAAATAGGACTGACTTGAGGTAATACATTTTTGGTGGGAGACCTGGGTTCTATGAACATGGTTGAGGTTTGACCAGGAGTTATCTCATTATCCCCAGATAATGAGATCTGGGGCAATCTCAATATCTTGAATTGTAGAAGCAGAGCTTGTTTTATTATTGGCAATTAGTAAAGGATTTTGGAAATAAGCTGAACTCATGGCTTTTTCCCTCTGACACTGGTATCACTTGTATCACTTGTCTTCCCATTGTTCATTGATTCGCTCGAGCGGGCACTAGTAACGTCTCCATTCATTGGTTATCAGGTCCATTATTGTTACTGTTTTTGGCATATTGAACACACCACGGGTAGCTTGCCAGACTCTGCTGTGGCTCTGAGTTCAATCCAGGGCACCCAGTCTTTTTCTGTTAGACCACAGGGGCAGATTCCTGGGTGTAGACAAGCCTGCTCCTGTCTGCCACCTTCAGGCACTGCAGCCACACTTGCAACACCCTCAGGAGGCAGGCATAGGAGACAAGATTTTTAGGGACTAATAAAGTCAGCATGATACTGAAACACAATGCTTATCTGCAATTCTGGCGATAATAAAAAACTCTAAAAAATTAAGTTATAATTTACTTGTCTGCTCCCCTCACATGGGGCAGAACTGCTACTGGCTCTCCCTGTTCTCAGCTGATCATGAGGCACCCTGGAAGGAAGGCAGGTTCTAGCCCTGGTCCACCATCCCAATAGAGTCATTTTCAACATCCAGACTCCACAGTTTGTCAGAGGTCCATCCACAAGAAAAGCCAATCTCAAGCTTGTCAGAGTCCCACCCTACACTGAAGCCTAGTTCAAGCCCAGGTATGCCTGATCCAGAGACTCAGATACATGGGACAGAGCTGCTATTGGCTCTCCCTATGCTCTGCTGATCATGAGGCACCCAGGAGGGGAAGGCAGATTCTAGCCCTGGCCTGCCATCCCAATAGAGCCTCGCAAGAAGCCAAAGGAAACCCCCTGCACCATGAGGGCAGCCATTTTCAAAATCCAAATTCTATATCTCATCAGAACTCTGCCCAAGAGAAAAGCCCATCTCTCCCTGTTGCTGTTCATCATTAAATGCATAAGATGAAAGCCTACTACTGAGAGTATACCACCTGCGCGGCAGAGCCTGGCAAGCTACCATGTTGTATTTGATATGCCAAAACCCAGTAACAATTATAGACCTCATTCTCATGACCTGAAGGAATGGTTTGAGGCTCTTCGTGTTCCTGGGTGAGCAGATGCCGTTGGTCTACACCAGCATGTGACATTATGTATGGAGATGCTACTGGTGCCCGCTCGAGCAAATCAATGAACAACGGGAAGACAAGTGATACAAGTGATTACTTGGTAGTATTTTTTTAATTTATTTTAAAAAATTATAACACCATGATATACCAAGTTGTTTTTGAAACAGTTGTTTCTGGCATTAAATGTTCCAACACCAATCTTACCACCAGTGTGTCCTCCCTCCAACAGTTTCCCCAGTTTCCCATCCACTGTCCCAGCCTGCTCCCTTGAAGGTGCATAAATATATGACATATTGTGTGGTACAATACAAAGGCAAATGAAATTATAAAAACTCATACCAATAAATAGTCAATTTGTAAAAATTGTTATATTTCATAGTGGTGACACTAAAATCACTGTATGAGGATTTACTGGACTGGTTGGTGCCAGATGAGCCTTTTGGGTTATTGTTTAGACTCACTGAGCTTGTTGGGCTTCTATGAAACTTTCTCATCAGATTTGCTGTGATCCTACTGGGCTGATCATACTAAAATTAGGAGGTGTTGCACAGCCACATATGAGACTGTGCAGTCCAGGAGCTATGGAGCTGGGAGGATTTGGTGGCTTGGCAGTTTGATGAGGTGCAGTTGTGGAGCTGGGCTGTTTCTATGTTTGAGGGTACTGGATTTGCAGTGGATTGCTGTGCTCTTGAGCAGAAAGAGGGAATCTGTCCAACCCCATTCCAAGAAGGACCCAGAGTGTTCAACTCGGACCGGTTTACCTGGGGAGATTCAGCAGCATGGTATTCTTTTTGTGATTAGTTGCAGAGATGAGCCATTTTTTCTGCCAGAAGGATGCACAGTGTGGGTGAGGGCTGCTGGGGTTCTCACTGGTACTTGAGATTAAAGGGAACTCGCTCATTGGTACTGACATTGGTACTTGAAATTAAAAGGAACTCACTCCTCAATATTGTTGGGAACTTCCACGGTTCCCCAACAGAAATGTGCCAGTAGAAGTGTAGCTACATCCAGGACCCCATCTTAGAATCCACTCTGTAAAGATTAAAGGAGGTGTCATGTTTATCTGCCATAGGGGATGAGAATGAACCTTCCAGTATTATAGAGGGCAGAGCACACCAAAATTACCCTGGAACAGACAAACATGGAACCTGACAAACATGGAACAGACAAACCCTGGAACAGACAAACATGATTATGTCCATTGTGGATGGACATAATCATCTAGTAGCTTTCAGCTCATTAGTCTGAAATTATGATATTATCCTCCCTATGTATATAAATCGTGAGCTGCTTTTGTTCTTAGGTATGTTTCTGTATCAATACCCTTTTTGCACTATTTTGCACAAGAGGATCTTGGGGTAGAAGGGATTTGGCCCTGTCAATTAGCGTTTGATTAGACCTGGGCTAGGTGTGGTGACCTGGAGATTTGCTTGTGAAGACTTTTTTTTTACTTTGCAAAAAGACCATTCTTGGGTGACCTTGGGTTTGGGGTGCCTTGGGAGAGAAAAAAAATAAAAAATAGCTGTATTTAGGGGGAAGAAGCATCCATCTAGGTGGAAGATGACAGCGTGAGCACCTGGTTAGAGAAATCTGATCATCAGCCTTAGGTCTGTGAGATCCCATTGCCTTGGTAGTAGTAGCAGTTTGTTTAATTATTGGTAATAAGTAAAAGACTCTTAGAACTGTGCTGAATTTGTGGTTTGTCCTTCTATCACTAACCCTTGAGTAAAAGGGAACTCGTTTCCTGATACTGTCGGGAAACTGACCTATCCCCTGTTCAAGTCCAAATTTTGGAGACAACTTATGTAGAGAAATGTCAATGTTCCAAGGAGTAATCCTCCTTGGAACTCCATGCTTGGTGCACTGCTATAGGGCATAATTTGACCTCATGTGACTTAATGAGGTCAAAATTCAACCTTGCTTACCATGTCTCTCAGCTCTAATTATTTTTATATGCTTATAAATAAAATTAAAGTCATAGTAACCAAAAAATTAAAATAATATTTTAATGTCTTGTGGGATAGTTTTCCAATATTTCAGTTAATCTAATGAAAGATAAATTGGAATTTTCCCTCTTCCTATTTTATTTTCTTGAATGGACTTTACACATTTATCCACTTTCAGAAATTAAAGCAAAATGTTATGGGTATATCATAAGAATATAGAGATTTCTTGCCGATGAATGCACTAATCAAAATACATTAGGTACAGGGCCAAAGAGATAGTATAGTGGTAGGTGCTTGCCTCCATACTGCAGACCCAGGTTCAATTCCAAGCATCTCAGATGACTTTCCAAGATGACCAGAAGTGGTTCTTCAGGGCAGGGCCTGGAATAAGAGCTGAAAACTGTCATTGTGGCCTCAAAATTAACAAACAAATTAATGAGTTAGTCAGAAATGTTCAGTTTTGATACAGAGAAAACCACTATTAAAGACCAGTAATTATTCTGACCACAGTCAGAAAAAAACATCAGCCTAGTTTTACAATCTCAGGAAAATTAATTTTGACAGTAGTCATGGATATAGTTGAAGCTCTATAAAAACAAAGTTACACATGATAACCTCTAAATGTATGCATTGCAATCCACAATGTGTAAGAGAAGGAAGTGAGAAAGAGAGAGAGAGAGAGAGAGAAAAGAGAGTAAAGAACCTGCCATAGAGGCAGGCTAGGGGGGGGGAAGGAATTGGAGACGTTGGTGGTGGGAAATGGGTACTGGTGGAGGGATGGGTGCTGGAACACTGTATGATCGAAACCCAAACATGAACATCTTTGTAATTGTATATCTCATGGTGGTATAATAAAATACTTAGGAAACAAACAAAGTTACATGATATCTTGCTTATAGCCTTGTTAGATACTATATGGACCCAGTCAGTGCATAAAATTTTGCCTGTGGACATTGTGAGATAATTTCAGATTTCTGTGGTTTTAGAGCATATAAATTTGTGCACTTTACGGTATAGGAATAAAATATAGGATTAATTTGTATTGTATATGCATAGATATAAACTGATTTTTTATAATCTCTAATAATTATTTTCTAAACTTGGAACAATCATCCTTTCCTCCTCTAAGACTGAGTAGATGAATGTTGTTTACTGTGACCAGTTTTATTTAAATCCATTCAATTTAAAACAATTTTAAGTTGTGCTGAAGTATTTAAACAACCACAAAAAACATTTTTAAAGTGTTTGGAAATAAATGGATAAGGTCAACATCACATTAAAAAAACTTATTTTAGGGCTTTGAATGGGAATTGAAGAGCTTGGGTCAAGATACAATATATGACCCATCATGCCCAAAAGACTGGATGCACATTTATCTCCAGCATGGGTTGAATATTCTCCAGGAAAACCACATTTGGGGGCATAATTTGAATGCCCATTCAGTCATAAAAGCAGAAATCATATCAGCTATCTTTTTCTATCTTTAACACTATGAAGGTATAGATTAACTATAAAAACAAAGTTGAGTAAAAGCTCTAACACTGAAAAATGAACTGTTATACTATCATTGGGTCAATGAGGAAATCAAGTAGTAAAAAAGACTTCAAAAAATATGACACTGACGACCTGAACTAGCAGAAAATCAAAACTAAGGACACTTTGTAGTAATATGTCAGGAAAAAAAAAAACCAAACTATATAAACTAACCTCACAGCTCGAGAAACAGAAAAGGAGCGATGAATGAGTCAAAGCAAATAGAAGAAAGAGAATAATAATGAATAAGATCATAATTTAAAGATAGGGAATCAAGAAAACAGTATAAAGAGTAAACGAAATCCAGAACTTAATTTTCTTTTAATAAACAAGATTGATAAACACTTGGCTTATAAGGAAAACAAATGCTGACTGGGAAAAAATACCAAAGTTCTATAGAAAAATGGCAACAAGTTCCCTCATATCTATAATTTTTCAATTGTCGATTGACTGCACTCTTTTATCAAGAGGCATAGAATGATCAGATGGATCAGGACAGAACATAGACAAAGGTAGAAGCTATGGGGGTAAAAACTGGTAAGTGCAAATTCCCCAGGGGAGAATGCCCCTGCTTCCCAAGGCTATTGAGGTGCTAAGACAGAGCATTTTCCAAGCAATTATTTCAATAATATTTCTATTTTTTTTTGGGGGGTGTTGGTTCACACCTGGCAACACTCAGGGATTTCTCCTAGCTCATCACTGAGGAATTACTTCTGGTGGTGCTACAGGGACCATATGGGATGCTTGGGATTGAATCTTGGTAGGCTGCTATGCAAAAGCAAATGCCCTCCCCACTGTGCTATTGCTCTGGCCCCGAATAATTCTAGTCACCTTGTATAAACAAAGAGAGACCATTTTGTATAAACAAAGAGAGACAGGCGTATTTAACTACACGAACATTAAATATATAGGGTGATCTTTCTTGGAAATATCAAGTTATATGATCCAAACTATGCTGCCCTTGCCATATTGATCATTTCCAATCCTCCTCGGAGCCTATCTCCAACAAGAGCGTAAGTGCTCTGTCCTGCTGCAAGGCAATTAGGTCAAGAAAAAGCTGTTTTGATCTTTGCTCTAAACTTTGGGTCAGAGCAGGGCTTACTCTAAAAGTTGTCCCATTTCAAAGCTGGGTTTGAACTCTTTTCCTAGTACCATCCAGTCTCCCATAGAGGACCTCTATAAGGGTATGAGAAATTAAATTCAATCTAAATGGTACTGAGTCTTATAGTTGGAAAATATTATGGAAATCCAGGAATAAATATTTTTTAAATAGTGGGGCCGGAGCGATAGCCCAGCAGGTAGGGCGTTGCCTTGCACGCGGCCGGCCTGTGCCAGCCCAGGTTTGATCCCCGCATCCCATATTGTCCCCGAGCACTGCCAGGAGTAATTCCTGAGTGCAGAGCCAGGAGAAACCCCTTAGCATTGCCGAGTGTGACCCAAAAAAGCAAAAAAAAAATTTTTTAAATAATTTAGAATTAAATAACCCTATTATCTGCTTGTGTCTATACAAGAACAAATCCCTTAGCATAAGCAAATGCAAATGACTTATCAGGAGAAAAACAATCCATCATTAATTTAAAAAAAAACAGGGCTAGAAAGTAAGGGAGTAATCCAGCTACAGGGCTAGCATGTATATCAGGTAATTGAACACTAGTGCATGTTTGGAGCTGTTGTAGGCAGGCAGACAGGGGGCTGCCACATGGCAATAAAATTCCCTGAAGAAGAGATCCAGAGCCACACCTGATTGGAAGCCAATAGCAAACTTGAGAAGACCATTATCAACAATAAATCCTGAGGAAAGGGAAGGCCAAAAGGGAATGTGTGAAGCCCATAGGCCACTGACCCTTCTAAAGGCTTTAGATAACTAACCCTCCTAAGGAAGATAAATCAGCCTTCCTGCCCAGCACCCAGATCACTGAAGACTCCAAAAGCATTCCAGTCAAAGAAGACCACTCCAAAGTCTACTCCCCTTGGCAACGGGCCCTAGAAACTGAGGTTGAAGCCCCATATGGGAGTAACTTGGGGAGAAATCTATAAAAGCCGTCCCTGAACAAAGGACAGCTCGCACATGCTGCCTGGGCACACACGTTGCCTGCACGCACATGCTGCCAGGACACACATGCTGCCTGAGCCCATGTGGCCGAGCACATGTGGTGCGTAAGCACGTGTGTTGCCCGCATCTCCCCTCTTGAGATGTGTACTCTCTCTCTCTCTCTCTTTCTCTCCCCCCCCCGTCTCTTAAAACCTCCTCAATAAAACCTATTTTATTTCACTGCTCATTGACTCCTGAACATTTTTTTTTTCTGCGAGAAAGACAAGAACCCTAAGACAGCCCTGGGTAAGGCCTAGGACTGACTTTCCTTTCCTGCAAAGAGCAATTCCTCGCTCCAGCCTGAGTCTGTGGCTCCCTGAGAAACCTTGGGTAGTGGGGATCAACTCCCGTGCCTAGAGATCAAGCGGGCATCAGGTGTGGCTTAGCGGCCATCTCGTGGGGCTGGTGGGGCTCAGGCCCACGCCATGCAGGGGCTCACGGCAGACTTTATCAGTCCTAAGCCTGCCTAGAGGATCCCGGGTGGCAGAGGCAGCTTGGGAGAAAGCGACCATCTCTCTCCCCTTTCGGCCTCACATTAGTCACCTGTGGGGTCCACCTGCAACAAAGCCACTACATTTAATGGGGTTTTCTTTTTTATTTACTTTTTAGTTTGGAGAACCAAGAAAAGCTGAGGGAGTGCCACACAGTACCATGAAAAGCTGCAGAATACTAGCAACATACCAGCAAGAGGCCAGTGGTGGGCTCCACGAAATGATGAACATGGGAAGCAGCTGGAGCCACAATGAGGCAGGATGTGCAGCCCCAGGGGGGCCAAAATGTTCTTCTTTAAACTGATAAATAGAATACAATAACTTCATAAGCACCTGTAGTTTTTATCTATTCACATAAATCTTTCATGAATAAATAATTTTCATGCTGACAACAGCAAGATAGTCATTTCATATTAGACTTTAATAAGCACCAAATATTAACCTTCCCTATTTATAGAAGATTCACATCATTAACTTAATTTGATTGTAAAGACACTGAAGTGAGTTTATATTTCCTAAATCCCAGGAGAGAGCCATGCATATGTAAGAACAGAAAAATATACATTAGCAAGGGCAGGAAAAAAATCCACATTTTAAGTTCACTTTGGAAAATAGCTTAAAAACACTAACTGATGTCCATGTTCCTGAGATATACTCTGATTTTGTTTGTTGGATTTTAGTTTATATTTTTATTCTTTTTTTTGGTGTTTGGGCCACACTTGACTGCAATCAAGGCTTGTTTCTGGCTTTGGGCTCAGGAATCATTTGTCAGGAAGGTGGATCACAGCAGTGCTGGAGATTGAAGTGACGTGGGCCCTGTGCAAGGTGAGCACCTTACCCAATGCATGATCTCTCCGAACCTGAGCCTTACGTCATTTTATGACAATATTATTTTCTGATATTAAAGTCAACATAACCAAAGGAAGAAATAGACCTCAGATTTGTAAGAAATAGAACACATTACTTTAAAAAATTTTTTTTTATTATACCACCGTGAGAAAACAATTACGAAGGTGTTTATAATTGGTTCTTGGTAATTCAGTATTCCAGCACCCATCCCTCCACCAGTGCCCCATTTCCACCACCAATGTACCCCCACCCCTCCCACCCACCCCCAGGCTGCCTCAATAGCAGGTACCCCAGTTTCCTCTCTTTCTCTCTGTCTCTCTCTCTCTCTGTCTCTGCATATCTCTCCCTCTTCTTTTTACACATTGTGGCTAGCCCTGCAGATATTTAGAGTTTATCACTTAAGTCTCTTTGTGTACATTCAATGGTGAGCTTTAATCTGCCATTACCATTTCCCACATTTAGTAAAACACTGGTATCTCTTTATATCCTATTAATGAATGCAGTCATTCTATATCTGTCCTTTTCCTTCTGAATAATTTCACTCAGCATGATAGTCTCCATGTCCATCTATTTGCAGGTAAATTTCATAATTTCATCTTTTCTGACAGCTGCATAGTATTCCATAGTATAGATGAACCACAGTCTCTTTAGCCTGTCCTCTGTTCTCGGGCATTTAGGTTGTTTCCAGATTCTAGCTATAGTGAATAGCGCATAGATGAATAAAGAAGTACAGATAATGTTTCTGCTATGTGTTTTTCAGTCTCTGGGGTATATTCCCAGGAGTGCTATTGCTGGATCAAATGGGAGCTCAATATCTAGTTTTCTGAGGAATGCCCATATTGTTTTCCAAAAGGGCTGGACCAGCCGGCACTCCCACCAACAGCGGATGAGAGTCCTGTTTTCCCCACATCCACCCCAGCACCAGTTGTTCTTGCTGTTTTGGATGTGTGCCAGTCTCTGTGGTTTGAGATGGTACCTCATTGTTGTTTTGATTTGCATCTCCCTGATGATTAAAGATGAAGAGCACTTTTTCATATGCCTTTTGGCCATTTGAATTTCTTCTTTTTGGAAGCTTCTGTTCATTTCTTCTCCCCATTTTTTGATGGGGTTGGCTGTTTTTTTTTTTCTTGTGGAGAGAACACATTACTTTAAATGGTTTCAAATCATTTTGTAATGACTGTGGGCTATCCTCTGCCCTTTGCATAGAAAAACGAATTTGACATACAAAAGACTTAGTGAATATTATTGAACATGATGTCTGTAATGGCTCTCTTCAGTTTAACTGAATGGCAGGCTTCTTCCTGACTCTAAACCCTGACCTCTATTTTCTTGAGTATTTAATTTTTTTAAAAAAATGCTGTTGCAAAAAAAAAAATCCTCCTTCCCTTTGAAATGTGAATTTCCTACCTGGTTCTTGCCAGTTTTACGGTTTAGGAATGCCTTTCATAGGACATAGAGTGACATCTTAAAAGCAGAATAATAAAGATGACATTACCTTAAGCTTTCTTAGTGATTAGGAACCAACAGCAAAGGCCTCTTATTCTAAATTACAGATATATCTCCTCTCATAAAGATTTGGAGAAAGAATTTTTATTGAAGAGTATTAACAACCACATACTGATGGAGTCTCGCCACTTTCTTAGGTGCCGACTCCAGTCCTCAAGGTTCTCTGTCCCCTACTTCAATAGAATTAAGTTCAAACTTGAGTCTAGTCTCTTCCGTCTAAATCTCCAGTTTCCCCTAGTTCTAGTCTTTTCTCCTGTTTTAATAGCCGTGAAGTGGCCTGTTTAGCATCGTTTTGGTGTACCTCTTATTTTATCACTCTCTGCAATATACTCAGAGATTCTGCAGCAGGAAACAATTGAATACCTTGCCTAAGGTTAAACAGTAAATGACTAAATTCCAACCTTTCTTTTTTGAATGGACTGACATACACTGTGAGTTGACAGAGGTTTTCCACTTGAAATAAATACTGCTGTGTTGAGATTTCTTTCATATCATTATTTTATTTGCTCTAAACCAAGGTACTAAATAGGACAAGTATTTGAATATGTACAGTTGAGAATTAAGGAGTCGAATATATTGTCAAACCACACTGTGTGGGGCAGAGTGATAGTACTGTGGGGGAGGGCATTTGACTTATATGCAGTGGACCTAATTCCATCTTTGGTATCCTACCGGATCCCTGGAGCCTATCAGAAGTGATCACTGAGAGCAAAACCAGAAGTCAGCCTGAACACTGGTGGGTGTGGTGCACAAACAAGCAAACTAATATGCAAAAGCCAAACAAAAACCCCCACAAAGTGGGGCAAGTGAATGATTCAAGTAAATATCTATGTTCCCATGCATATAGATTCTCAGAATTTAGGATTCAATTCCCACTGCACTGAGTTGTGTATCTAACTGTACAACCAGATACCTGGAAAGTGTTATCTTGAGATAACCACACCATCTTTACCCACTTTTCAATTTGACTAACTGAAAACTTTTCCATTTGAAGTCAGCTGAATACCTAGGGTCCTTCCTGCCATTCTAATTGCCTCTCTCTATCCCATTCTCTCTATCCCATTCTCCTCAACTGACTCCACTCAACTGGCATCTCTGTAGTTCAGGAATGCCATTTTCCACTCACACTACATTTATTTGAATGAATTGTTCACAGTGATGATTATGTGGTTTCCTAGGCATGTGAAATTCATGTAGGAATTCCAATTTGTCCAGGGGCACAGTTTACCCTGTGAGCCTGCAGGTCTGAACTCCTGCCTGGGGAAAGTCTTCTCTCCCAGTCAGATTCTCTTCTGACCCAGGCCTTCACAGATTATCCAGGACAGAGTTTAAAGGGGGAGAGTAATACTAGTGCTGAAAACTGGAAATTATTTCTGTGTTGGTAGAGTTTTGTGGAGAGATTTAGCTGACTTAAAAGAATCAAATAGAGAAAAAGAGCCCCTACTTATGATGAGGCAATCTGAGCCCCCTTGCTTAAAGAACTCATTCATTCTCTTCCTTTGTGCTCAAATTTAAAATAAAATCTTATTTAGATCAGACCATGGGTCTAATCTTTTTGGCTGTGATATTATATTCTCAGTTCTATGCTTTTCTAGTAGGAATGGAGATAGTAACCCATTTGTTACTATTTTCTGCTGGGTTCAAGCAGTATAATAACTTAGTAACTTGGTTGTACTAAGAATGTTTAAAAAAAGGTGGTGCCTGGATCTGGATCCAGACGTATTTACTAGTGATGCAGATTTGTCTATTCTAAATGCTGTTTCCTGTTGCTGGAAATAGTCAATATCACTATCACTATCTTCCGGTTCATCATCAATTTGCTCCAGTGGGTTCCAGTAACATCTCCATATGTCCTGTCTCATGCTAGTAGAGCCCAAGGGCATCTGCTAGCTCCAGGAACATAAAGAGCCTCAAACCATTATATTAGGTCATGGGAATGACCTAACATAATTATTACTGGTATTTGGCATATCAAATACGACATGGGCAGCTTGCCAGGCTTGCCATGAGTGTGGCATACTCTTGTAGTCACCTCTAAATACAGCACTTATTGATTAACAGCATGGCCTCAAGCTGGGCTGTGATAGGCTCATCTATGGATGGAGTTCTGACGAGAGGGAGGTCCAGATGTGGAAAATGGCAGCCCTCATGGAGTGGGGGGGTCATCTGACTTGTTGCGAAGCTCTGCTGGGGTGGCAGGGCCAGGGCTAGAACCCACCATCCCTCCCGTGTGCCTCGTGAGCAGCTGGGCACATGGGAGAGCTGGTAGCAGCTCTGCCCCATGTTTATGAGTCTCTGGATCAGCATACCTGGGCTGGATTGAAAAAAAACTGCTGCAGGGTGGGTGCCAATGATCCGGGCTGTGATAGGCTCCTCTGCTGGATGGAGTTCTGATGAGAGGGAGGTCCAGATGTGGAAAATGGCAGCCCTCATGGAGTGTGGGGGTCGTCTGACTTGTTGTGAGGGAAGCGGGTCTAGCCCTGGGGTTGCGGGCCAGGGCTAGAACCCGCCATCCCTCCTGGGCTCCTCGTAAGCGGCTGGGCACAGGGACAGTTGGTAGCAGCTCTGCCCAATGTCTGTGAGTCTCTGGATGAGCATATCTGATTATGATTATTGGTATCATAATATATGTATATATTTTCATACATACATACATATATATCATATGTACATTCATATATTTTAGTATCATACAAATAAATGCAGTCATTCTATATCTATAAAAAAGAGCATTATGGAGGGGTTCACTGTCACTGTCACTGTCTTCCCGTTCATCATCGATTTGCTAGAGCGGGCACCAGTAACATCTCCATATGTCCTGTCTCATGCAAGTAGAGCTCAAGGGCAGCTGCTTGCTCCAGGAACATAAAGAGCCTCAAATCATTTCATCAGGTCATGGGAATGAGGTCTATAATTGTTACTGGTATTTGGCATATCAAATACGACATGGGTAGCTTGCCAGGCTCTGCCTGACCAACCTAGAACTGAGAATTAAATACAAGCAAAAAAGATACACATGACAACCCTTTAATGTATGTTCTGTAATCCATAGTCTGGAAGGGAAGGAAAAGAGAAAGAGAGAGAAAGGGAAAGAAATAAAGTACCTGCCATGGAGGCGGGCTGGGTTGGGGGAGGGAAATGGGGACGTTGGTGGTGGGAGATGGGCACTGGTGGAGGGATGGGTGCTGGAACACTATATGACAAAATCCCAGCCAGAGGCCTGTTAGTCAGGTGTCCTGTACCATTCCACTCTTGTCACCCTCTTTACCATACAGGTTGACAGTGTGTCAAACCCATGTGCAGCTGAGACCTGCACAGACCAAACCATCCAGGCAGGAGCTACAGATACAGTACCGTTTTCCTTGCAACCAGGATGTAGAAAGGAGATTTGCCTCACCCATAGCGTGGTCTCACTCCTTCAGCTGATCTTCAACACCCGCCCGGAGTTTCTGTTCGGGACGTCTCACAGGTGATTGTTAAGTGTCGGGAAGGCACACACGGGTACTGCCTTCGAGACCACGACCATGGAGGGGTTAGAATACAAAAAGGAAGTCTTTGACCTTTGCACGTGCCAGATCCAGGTTTGATCCTCACCACCCCAAATGGTTCACTGGGCACTGTCAGAAGTAACTCCTGAGTGAAGAGCCCGGAGGGACGAAAAATAAAAATGATAAAAATAAAAGTGATAAAAGCTGGCAATAGTAAAACAATAAAATCACCCTCTATCTTCTCATTGTATCCAATGCAAAGTTTTTTTTTGTTGTTGTTGTTAACTCTAATGATTTCCCTCATCCTCTTAAAGTCCCTCTTTTTGGTCTCTACTGTCTTAATTTGAAATCAAATAGTAATGCATTACTAGAAACCTGTAGGTTACTTTTCCCACTCTGTAAACATTTTCCAGGGAAGGAATATGTTTGTGAAGTTCTGAACCACACACTGTCTGGGGGTGGGAGGAAGCATTGCAGATTCTCGAGTACTGTCTGAGGATTAAATATAAATATTTTCCATCCAGAACAAACCACAACTGTTAGTGTTCTCTTAAAAATGCTAGGGTTTAAGAAAATAATTTTATTTGTATTGTTTTCTGCCACCAGAAAATACTGTCACCATCGTTTCAGTGTCAAAGACTCTAAATCCACTCAGAGGCTTTGCAATGATAATAAAATTTTGGGATATTGGGAGTAGATAAGTGAGGGCTCAAGTGAATCTCCTTTGAAGGAGAAAACCAACCACTTTACAATAAAAAAATAGACAAAAACATTTTGGGTCATATTTATATAAAGTATGTTACTTCAAAGTTTTTACATATATTTCAAAGGAGCAAATTAAAATTTTACATTTTGATTTTGGACCATATGTGTTGTCCAAGCTAAACTGTGGTCTGTTGCACATAAGGCAAGTGCTGTCATTCCTGTGGTATATCTCTTCACTTACCCCTTACATATTTATTATACAGCTTTCAAAACTGGCAGTGCTGGGTTGTTTTCATAGGTAAAACATAGCTGTTTGGGAGGGAAATGTGAGAGGGAATTCTCAGACAATGGTGGAGGGACAGGCATTGCGTGGTGGGAAGGTTTTGGAATGTTAGAGGCATGAAACCCTATCCTGAACAGTATTGTAAAATTGTGTAAATGAAACCTATAAATGTAAGAATAGCACTTCTTCCCCCTTTCATACTCTCTGAAGGAATGGTAATGATGTTGATTGAGAGATAGTATGTGGCTTTGTGAAAAAAAATGATTAAATGTTCCCAGAACACTGCTAAAGTTTGGAAACCTCTGTGATCCTTATCTCTCAGCCAAAAACTGTCAGTGAAGGAGAGATGTCTCTTGTGGTGAATAAGAAAAGTAAAACCCATATTACCATTTTCTCTTTTACCAGAGGAACTAACTTTCATTTCCAAAGTTACTGTGTTTCCAAAGAAGAGATGAAGTCATGCACCTTGCTGCTAGGTGGATGGATCTGGAGATACCATACTGAGGAAATGAGTCAGAGGACAGGGACAGCAACAGGGTGTTCTCATATGCGGGATAGAAGGAAATGTAATGGGGATTAACTCATGGAAAGACAATACAGATGAAGAGCAGCACTGGCTTTAAGCAGGAATCTTGCCAGTGTGGGAATATAGAGAAGAGGTCAGAGAAGGGGTCAGTACAACAGTGGTAGAGAGAAGCAATGGCTCTGGGCAAGCACTGGGTGCTGGAAGGAAGTAAAATGATAGGCACAACACCCTGTTGTAGCAGTATTGGAAACCACAATGCCTGGAAGTAGAAAGAGAAAAAGAAAAAGCTTCTGCCATGGAAGATGGGGATGGGGCCTTGGGGAATGGGCAGAAGGAAAACTGGGGACATTGGTGGAGGGTAGTGGGCACTGGTGAAGAGGGGATTCGTGTTGGGATATCATGTGCCTGAAATCCAATCATGCATAACTTTTTAACTTTGTAATTCATGTGCTTAAATTTGAAAAAAAGTTAAAAAGTTTTTTAAACGTAAAAAATAGAGATAAAGATTGTGTTTCCCTGTGAGTGGAGGTCAGATATTGGGGTAAAGTGCTAACAATTGTTGGAAATGGTAACATCAGACTAGAACTAAGCATTGAACATAGGCAAAGCGATATACATGTAACCCCTAAATGCTAGTTTTGCAAGCTAAAATTTGTAAGAGAGAGGGAGAAATACAGACAGAGAGAGGAGGAGGAGGAGGAGGAGGAGGAGGAGGAGGAGGAGGAGAAGGAAGAGGAAAAGGAGGAAGGAAAAATAGAAGACCTACTATAGTGGCAGGCTGGGGAGGGGGGGGGAATATTGGAAGCTTGGTGGAGGGTTGGGTGCTGGAACATTGTGTGACTAAGACTCAATCATGAAAAGCTTTGTAATTTTATATCTCACAGTGGTATAATAAAAAAAAATTGTGTTTCATTCAACCTGACAGGTCATCTTTTATAATACTCCTAATCATATCCTAAAAGTGGAGAAGACAATTACATTGGCTGAATCTACTTCAGAAATATTAAAATGTGAAAAATTATGTACTAAAAAATAAGTGAAATGCTGCATTTCTAAGCATAATATCTCCTGTATTAAAACCCTGGCAGAAAATAGAATCTTATCATTGATTTTAATGTATCATTATTAGCAATAATTTCTCCCTGGAAATTCACTTCTAATCTCTTGGACATTTAGCCTCAAGATGGGGCAGGTCCATAAGAGTTGCTGGTGTCGTGAATGGCAGGAAAAGGTCCAAGTGCGCAGATGCAGCGCCTGCTGCTTTGCTGCATGTCTTGGTATTTCCTTATGTGAGGCTGCCATCTGTTGGCCACACTACATTTGAGCAAAGATTTGTATCTTAGTTAAAATGAAATCATTGGCTGGGAAACACATTTGGAGCATATACTCTACATTTTCTATTTCAATTTGATTAAGTCTAGTGTTGGGTGACATGCCCTACTGAGCCTTAGCTTCCAGCTACATTTAGCTTATGTGGAGAGCTGGTCCCTGCCTTTGGGGAATCTCCAGAGCAGACACAATGGGAGTTTGGGCAGAATTGGACTGATTTCATAATTTTATAAGGCATAAATATTTTATCATGAATCTCGCTTGCCCGAGATCAATATTCTGTTCTCATGGGTCCCTGCGTGGGACATACATGTAGATATCCCAAGAGTACTTGGCCACATTGGATCAACCATAATGTAATCGATTCTCCTAATTCAGAGACATGCCAGTGCCCCTTCAGGCAAGCTAACCTGTCTCTGACTCTAAAGGGAATGCCAAAGTGAATTATTCTGATGGATTTTGGACCTTAGTGAGATCCAGAGTCTGGAATCTGCTAGCTATATATTCATGGTAAAAAGTATTAATGCCATTTCCTACAAATTACATTCTGAACTGCTTTCTGGTTCAGAGATGCAGCCCCTCCTCTCTCTGCTAGGGAGATTTTGCCTCTGGAAATCAGCTCTGGCTTTTGTAAAGCTTGAGTCAAAGGCCCACCTCCAGATCTACATTTCAAAAGGGTCATTTATCTGACTACATCTCTAGATAGTCCAACCCACAATGGGCTGGGCTGGAAGATTTTGGCGGGCTTCTGTCTATAAAAGAAGCTAGGAGAAGAAGAAGGGGCCTTTTGCCATTTTGGCTTCCCTTGGCGTTTGCTTCTCTCCATCCTCTCCGTTCTCTGTTGGGCTTCAACACGTGGTGGCAGCCATCTTGGCCTACATGTAGCTGGGGCCCAGCAGGAAACCCAGAGTCTGGGGGTTTTCCTGTTCTTGGATTGTATATTAGAACCTGTGATAGTAAAATCTTTTAAAACTGCCGGATTCCTGAATTTTTATCCATTCCCTGCCGGCTTCAGAGGTAGGAGGAACTTGTTTCCCAGTATTGTTGGGGACCCCAGTAGTCCCCAACATCTAGTATCCAATTACATTTACAAGATTTTTTGTATGACTGACTATTCGTGACATTTATGAGAAGAGTTTGCCCTTCGTGCATTCTAAATTCGTGAAGATAAAGTGCTTTAATTAAATTTGTTGTTCTTAACCCTCATGGTGCACCAGAATCTATGTCTGGAGTGACTGTTTCTGAAGATATCCCCCAACAATCTTCTTAGCCCACATGGCTGTCACAATGGGACTCTACCACTCCAATTAGGAAGAAGAGTTTGGTTTTCTTCCCTTTGAATCCAGGTTGGTCTTGTGATTTGACTTGATCAACAGCATGTGGTAGAAAAGACTGCAGCAAAGTTTATCTAAAGAGAGATGCTGTGACTTCAGTTTTACCGAACTTCAGTGTAAGAAGAAAACTCAGACTCCTGGAGAACAATAGACATGGAGTGTGTCCAAACGACTTTCAGCATCAAGGTTCTAGACTTATGGGTGAGCCTTGACAACTGAGTCCTGCCCTATTAATGAGAGACGTGTAGTCATGTAAGTAAATCAGGTAACACAAGTAAAATAATCTCCTTAGTTGTTGGAATTTCATTCACTTTTTTGGAGCACGGGAAATAGGAATTTTTTGAAACAATGTAGAACCAAAAATTACTGATCTAAATAATTTATGCCCATGATTCATTTTTCTACAATTATCATCATGAACAGAAGCAGCAGCAGCAGAAACATCAATATTGCTATTTCGATGTGACCCAGGAAGAGTACAGGGTTAATGTGCGTGCCTTGAACACAGAGAGCTCTGGTCAATACCTGGCATAATCTGTCCTTCAGTACTGCCAAAAGAATTTCCTAAGCCCAGAGTCATAAGCGGCACCTGAGTCCTGCTGGGTGTGGTCTTAAAAAAAATAAAATTTCGAGTCTTTCTATTCCAAAGTGCTACATTACTGTTATATGCTGAAACTTTATATACTTAGTCAATATATGTGTATATAGCATTTATATAAGTAGCATATAAAGAAACACAATAAACATTTATTTTTCTTTTTACATATGTGACAAAATGAAAGTCATGAGTTTCGCAAATCACTGAACTGATATGGGGTAGGTCACTTGTGTTTCTAAGCTTTTTACTTTTATAGTGCTCACATCTGTGGTAATTGGGGTGCACATGGGGTCAGTTGGTCAAACTTCTGACCTTGAAAATGCAGAGTATGTTCTTGTTCACGTGAACTATCTCCTTGGTTCCTATGCTTTAACCTTTTAAATTCCACGTAGTCATATTTCTGCCTTTTGAAGCTTATTTGTTTTGTGATTGATGACCTTTTATACACAATCTACTGGGACAGGAAAAAGAGAAATGTGTGTGTATGAGGAGAGCGAGAGAGAGAGAGAGAGAGAGGTATCTGTCATGTCTTATAGAGGCAAGCTGGTGGGGGGGGGAAGAGGAGGTTGGTGAGAGGAAAACTGGGAATACTGGTGGTGGGAAGTGTTCACTGGTGAAGAGATGGGTGTTGGAACATTTTATGACTGAAAACCAATCACGAACAACTTTACGTAATTCAAAATTAGATTTCACAGTAATTTGATAAAAAAATAACATTTTTAAGATAAAATAACCTGAAATGCTAAAACAAAAGAGATACAGCCACTGGGTTTCTATGCCTCAATCCTTAAGAGTGTTAGAATATAGGTCATCATGGATTCAAAAATCCCCTTGAGTGATTACAACTGAAGTCAGGTTGGAGTCTTTCCTGTGGGAAGGGATTCGTTACATTACTGAATCTCTGCCAGTGAAAATGGACAGAGCAGGGGTTGTGTTGGTGGTGGTGGTGGTGGGAGTGGGGCAGCAGCTTATGGGACTCCTGCACCAGAAGCTCTCCTCCTCTGGCTACTTTGCACCTGTAACCAAGATCCAAGCAGAACTCAGTCATGAGCAAAGAGGCGGAAGCACCAGGTGTCAGGAATGGGAGGGAGGCTGAGTGAGCTGAGCCTCCTGGCTTCTCTTTACTTGTTCTGGGTATACAAATCAGCAATAGGAAAACCCTGGTCTCAGGGTTCCCAGCTGGGTCCCAGGTTTAGAATCTTTGGCCAAGATGGCCACCACCACGTGTTAAGGCCTAACAGGGAAGAGAATGGAGGAGGAGAGCAAAGAGAAGCCAAATGGCTAAAAAGCCCCTTCTCCTTCTCTTAGCATCTTTTATAGACAAAAGCCTGCCAAAATCTTCCAGCCCATCCCATCCTGGGCTGGGCTATCTAGAGATAAAACCAGGTAAATGATCCTTTTGAAATGTAGATCTTCAGGTAGACCTTTGGCTCAAGCTTCACAAAAGTCAGAGCTGATTCCCTGAGGCAAAAAATCTCCCTAGCAGAATTCATCAGATGGAGTCAGGGTGGGCCATCTCCCCTCCATTTTGTCTAGCCTGGTGGCCCCGCCAGTGCTGCCCTGGGGCGACCAGCCATAGCATGCGGGCCTCTGACTCACCTGGGAAGCTGGAACTCTGCTTCCCCCCCCCCCCCAGGCTGACCATGGAGCTCCTGGGAGGACAGATGGGTTTTGGGAGTGGGCCCATCACCTCTAGGGGTCCCAGAAGCAGCCGGATGAGACTCGCCCACCACACTAGCCACCACCTTCGCTGTCTGGATGCTGGGATACTACCTCACAACCAGATTAACAGAGCAAAACCAGTTCGAGCCCAGGTCGCGTGACGGCTTGCGCCGCATGGTCATCAAAATAGTGGAAGCGGTAATGTCCTTTAATCCACTGCATTCCACTATGTGCAGGAAAGTTTGGTGGGAGGGGAGATAGAGAGGAGAGAAAAGACATACAGAACCCGCCAAGTAGTTGAGGTGTGGGAGGGGGAGGGACATTGGTGATGGGAGATGGGTTTGGGTGGAGGGATGGGTGTTGGAACACTGTAGAACCAAAGCTCTACATGAGCATCTTGCAATTGTATGTCTAAAATGGTGTAATAAAATTTAGGGGAAAAAAAATCTCCCTAGCAGAGTGAGCAGGGGCTGCATCTCTGAACCAGAAAGCAGTTTGAATGTAATTTGTAGGAAATGACATTAATACCTTTTACCATGAATATATAGCCAGCTGATCCCAGACTCTGAGTTTCACTAAGGTCCAAAATCCATCAGAATAATTCACTTTGGCATTACCTTTAGAATCAAGAGACATGCCAGTCTGCTTAGAGGCACACTGGCATGTCTCTTTGAACTAAGAGAATTGATTACATTATGATTGATCCAACGTAGCCAAGTACTCTTGGAATATCTACATGTATGTCCCACACAGGGACCCGTGGGAATAGGCAGTATTGAACTGGGGCAAGCAAAATTCATGATAAAAATATTGATGCCATATAAAATTATGAAATCAATCCAATTCTGCCCAAGCTCCCATTGTGTCTGCTCTGGAGATTCCCTAAAGACTCTTCACGTAAGCTAAGTGTAGTTGGAGGCTAAGGCTCAGTAGGGCATGTCACCCAATACCCCCCCACACACACACACAGTTTTGTTCTCTTAAGGACTGATCTCTGTACTAGCATGTGCAATCTCAGGTGTGAGTAATGAGCAATGGACAGCTGTTTGTGTGGTACGTGAGATTATATATGTAGTGTCAGGGTGTTTATTCTAGTGCATGCATACTCCCTTATGGTACAGGAGAGGATGGGCATGAAATAGAGAATAACGACTGTGAAGGGGCTCTGCCCACAAACTGGGTACTAGTGCTAAAGTTCCCAAGCCAAGAATTCTAGACCTCAATCATAGTTCTTTGTGGATATAAATTTGACATAATAGAAGAGAATATATTTTACTAAACAGGTGTAATTTAGTGTATAAACAGTCTTTATTTAAATTATTGTGCTCATTTCCAGAAATGATAAGTGCAGGTAGACTGGATGGGAAAAGTTAATAAAGAGTGGCTCCAAATGAAGAAGGTCGTTTGAAAAACATCTCTGGGGAACCTAGACATTCTTGAAAAACTGGATATATTTATCTTTTTTTTTCTCATTGTATTAGCCAGCTTCCAAAAGTCTCTGAATTTAATTCTAGAGTTCTTATATCTGGCAAAGACAGAAAGCATGAGTTCTCTTTGCCTAACGGCAAGAATCCAGTCAGTTTCTTTTCCAGACTCTTCACCTCCAAACTACTCACATCCAAATCAAACTTTTCCAGCAGCTGCTGTGTTCGAGGTCGCCACAATACTGCTCTCTCTGTCCATTTCTGCTTAATAATTGGCAGATCCAATGATTTTACCTTCCTGCCCATGGGAGTCTTCTGAAACAGGCTCTTTCTTGCTCTGCTGCTCCTTTCCCAAAATGCCTCACCCTTGGCTAGGCGTGCTTCCTTATTGGTGGTTTGCAGAGCCCACAGTTGTCTCTTGACCTGTAAAGAGTCAGTGCTCCCCTGTAGATCTGCTCTGGGCAGAGAATATGTGTAGCAGCCTTCTTTGGGGTTTGAATTCAGAGTTCCCAATGGTGCTTGCTCTGTGCATGCCCACTGCTGTGTCTTCCCATGAAGGCAGAGAACACATGGACAGGGAGAAGTGGACAGCTTCATATTTCTGACTGAGGAAGGCTCAGGATATTTCTGTGTCATTGGGCTAAAATCAGGATCTTGCAGGAGGACCCGCTTCTCTCCCCTCACTCTGTCCATCACTTCGCATACTACTTGGTCCATACTGTTCTTTTGTGTGCTGCGGTGGGGTGGTGATGAGCGATCTCTCGGGCATGTGTACAGGCACATCTTGGAGATGGCTTTTCGGAGGCGCTCTCTGGGTGAGTGAGGTTCAGGCTCTGGGGTCGAAATCTTGATAGATACCACATCACTTAGGTCCCAATTCCAGAGCATGTGGGATGGGATGAATTTTTGAACAGGTGTCTTAGAAACATAAGAGTAGAGACAAAAGAAGGCATCGGCGGTGGCAGCCAGTGTTTGCACCTGCTTGAATCTACCTGGATAGAAAGGTTAAAGACTGTGTCAGAAAAGTAAAAAAATAATAATGAAAGACCGTGAGTCTGCAGTTAAGCTTTAATTTGAATCTTACCCTTAATTAGCCTTTCCTAAGTTTAAGCAAGGTGGAAACTTTTCCCACTAATCTTTCCTTCACTATCGTGAGTTTGTATTTCTCACAATTTCTCTTTCCTTCCTTCTTTGCTTCCTTCCCTCCCTCCCTCCCTCCTTCCCTCCCTCCTTCCTTCCCCTCCCTTTCCTTCCTTCCTTCTTTCTCCCTTCCTTCCTTTCTTCTTTGCTCCCTTCCTTCCTTCCTTCCTTCTTTGTTCCCTCCCTTCCTTCCTTCCTTCCTTCCTTCCTTCCTTCCTTCCTTCCTTCCTTCCTTCCTTCCTTCCTTCCTTCCTTCCTTCCTTCCTTCCTTCCTTCCTTCCTTCCTTCCTTCCTTCCTTCTTTTCTTCTTTCCATCTTACCATGTCCAGTGCTCACACTTACTACTGACTCTGCACTTAGGAAACACTCCTTGGGGCTCAGGCACCAGATTGGGTGCTGGAGATTGAGCCTGGGTCAAACACATGCAAGGCAAGTTCCTTGCTATCTCGCTAGCCCCAGATTTCTCAGAATTTTCTCATGTAAATTTCTCCCAATTAGACATTCAAGATTCTGTTTCATGACTTCTTAACTCCCATCTTACACAGAAATTTTTATTTAGTTGTAAAATTACTTATATATGGAATGAGAAATTTCTTGTTTTGTTTTGAGGAACCACACCCAGCAGTACTAAGGGATTACTCTTGGTTTTGCAGGAATGGCTCCTGATCTTGTTTTTTGGGGTGGGGGGGTCTCAAATGCCTTCCCTGTTGTACTATACCTCTGGCCCCTCAGCTCCTGATACTTGGATACTTGAGGAACCATGTGCAATGGTGTGGATGGAATCACTGAATGGAATCGGGTCTGCTGCATGCAAGGCAAATACCTTAACTCTTGTTCTTTATTATCCACCCATGGTATGAAAAAACTTCTTTACTGTCTTAATTTAGCATTCAGGGAAATTGATAGATAAATGAGATAAATGTAGAATTTCTACTAGACTTCTGCTTCTCAGTATGTGGCCAGTACTTCTGTACTATTGTCACTGCTCAGAAACTTGTGATAAACACAACACTTCAGTCATCAAACTAAGACAATAATATGTAAAAAATTATTCTGTAACCCATGAGCATGTTCGTGGATGAAAAGCACTGTAATAAACACATATCTTTTAAAAGGCAAGATGGAATTCCTATTGTCTAATGTCTGTTTTTTCAGAATTTAACACCTGATGTGCAGCTGACACATGAACTAAAATCAATGAATCATACTCAATTTTTAATGTAAATACAAATCACCTAAGAGGACTTGGTAAAAATATTCTAACTTAAGATCCTTTCTATAGGAGGTGGAGCACAGAAGTCCAGTTGTATCAATCTTTTACATTAAATTTGATGCAAAAAATTATAAAAAGCTTTCAGAAACAACATCATGCTGGGGTAATAATAGGACAGAATTTGTATTGTACTTTTTACAATTTTTTGTGTATGTTGTTTTTTGGGGAACCATACATGACAGTGCTGAAAACATAGTCTTGGATCTGTACTCTGAGATCATTACTGGAAGGAAGTAGGAGACTATGGAGTAGTGGGGATTAAATCTAGGTTGGCTGCGTGAAAGCCAATACCTACCCTCTTTCTTATCTCTTCAGCCCTTGAATTGTATTTTAATATATAGAGTCAGGTAGAGGCTTTCATTCCTTATCAATGCAATGAGGTTCTCTCAGACTTTCCCTAACTATGAAATCAGGAAAACTTTAAACCACTGTTTCCCAAGCTGTGATCTAAGAATTACACATCAGAATCATCTTTGTGCTTATTTAAAAAATTTCCTCTACTGAAGAAAATCTATGAATGTAAATACTTTATAAATGCCTGGGAAATTTAATATTTTGTTTTTTAGAATCTTGCCTTACATGTAAATTATTTTAATATAATGGTTATAAATGAGAGATATTCAAGAATTCCAACCAAGAAAAAGAAAAAGGAGATAAAATTTAAAGACACAATAATGCTATGATTCACTAAAAGAGAGAAGGGCTAAAGAACATGGTGTTAGGGGAGTAAAACGGCAGGCAGGTTCAATGAGCCAAAAGGCCCTCATGTTGCTGTGGAAAGTCACTGAGGGCTCGTCATCACACACACCCCATCAAGCCTTGGGAAGAACGTTCAGGCAGGCTCAACCCAACAGCCTTGAAAAGTAACAGATTCTTTTACTGCCACTCCGGTTATCTAGAAACTGCTTGGGTGCACACAGGATATACTGACATTTAAAACATCCAGGGACATAACAATACAAGTTGCCTGTGTGACTTGAGCAATGTCGTTCTCTGAATCATGTTCTTTAAGTTTGCACAGGTTATGACGTGAATAGTGGCTATATAATCCTAAAGCTTCCCCTTACTCGGGTCTTGCCTTGGCCTGTGTTCCTGAGAGCTTGACCCCAGCTAGCCGGCTTAATAAACTCTGCTTGCCCTTTGCATTACTGGCTGGTTTCTTTGTGGTTCCTAAGAACTTTCGACTCCGAACCCTAACAATGGAAGTCACTTGAGAGCCCTTAACTGACTAAGATTATGTCCTTAAGAGGCAGAAGTAGACATCAATGTTTTTTCTGCTTACTTAAGACAACATAAAAGGCAATGAGGATAACAGGTAAAGGATAGGGTGAAGAGAAAATATAGCGTAGAGCCATTAATGCCTATTGTGAATTTATCAGTGCTGAGGGAGAGTAGAGCAGGGTCCGTGGTCACACTCACTGGCCAGCATGCGGCAAGGATCCTCCATCTCTATCCTCCGCACCTGGGACTTCAGGAAGAGCTGAAAATCAATGCCTTTGGCCTGAGATGGGTTGGCGAAAAATCGAGGCAGGAATCCGAGAAGTTTCCTTTTGGTCCTCGTGGCCAAAGCCTAGACTGAGCAGGACATCTTCTGCATCTTCCTGCACCTTGTCCAGAATTTCTGAGATGCTGAAAAAGTGAGTTTGGGTAAAAGTAGAAATTTTTAAAGCAGGGTAACCCAGAGTGCCAAAAAAAGTCAAGAGGTTGAGATACTGTCTGGCCATATTTTTACTGTGCATCAATAAAATAATTTGTTTAACCCAAATTGACCTGAAAAATGAGATAGGCAACACAATTCTATTTTGAAAATGGAATGGAAAAAGTATAATCATACCTTAAAAAGTGATTGCAATAAGTACAAATGTATTAGGAAAGAGATTTGAAAACCCAAATCAAAAGAGATGCAAAAACATTTTTTCACTTGTGTTATTAACCAGCCAGTCCTTACTTTTATGCTCTATGACTTAATTGACTTTTACCAAGGCCTTTGCAATTTTTACTGTTTCCCTCAGTAGCTATGTTAACAATTAGGCAACAACCATGTAAGGAACATAAAACTATATAGTATCACTGAGGATTAAATATTTACCATTATACATATCTGTTCATTACCTGTTGTGAGAGGTAAGTTTTAGGACTATTTTTAGGTCACTCATTGGACAAAACACTGTAATATAAAAAATGAATACTCTTTCTCTCATCAAAATGTAACTATATATGAATTTGTACACTAAAGGTAGGTGACTGGGTAAACTAGAGATTATTTACCATCCAACCATGAATTCTGAGCAAAGAAGGAGTAAGTAGGGCCATGAATTATTTAAAAGCTTGAATGACCACCAGAGGAGGGAAGCTAATAGTTTTTGATCAAAACAAGGCCATGCTGTTTGAGTCATAGTCGGCTAATAAAAATGGATGACTCTACTCTTGTGTTTTTACACTTAAGTGCTGATTTCATCTTCATAGTCCTAAATTTCCTTATCTGAATTGTGGGTCTAAGACTGGATAATTAGACCTCAACTATGACTGTATATGCACTAAAATCACCTTTGTGGGGGAGCTTTTAAAATGTAGATATCTGAGTTTCATATCCTAGGAGCTTGCTTTAATTTAACTTGAGTATGACTCAGTAAGGACAAATTATTAACCAATTACATAGCTAATAAATCTCATAACCAGGTTACAAATGTCAACTTTGTCTAGAAATTCCAGAAGCCTATTATATTACATTATTTTTCTTTAATCCATATTCATCTGGTTTCAAAGTTACTTATGGCATATTTTGTAGACACTATAGGGTTATATAACTCCCGGGAGCAAGCTCTTTCTTTATTTCTCTTTTAAAATTCCATACAGTCATTACTTGACCTATATTGAAGGGAGATGAGATTGCCCAAATGAATTAATATTCTATTTCTTTCTTCAAAATAACAAATGAATTAATTAATTTACATATTGTTTATAGAGAATCTATGTCCAGGTAGTATGATGGTATCAATATTTTTTTCTTTTTTGGGTCACACCCAGCGATGCTCAGGGGTTTCTCCTGGCTCTGCACTCAGGAATTACTCCTGGCGGTGCTCGGGGACCATATGAGATGCCAAGGATCGAACCTGGGACGGCATGGGCCGGCCACGTGCAAGGCAAACACCCTACCCGCTGGACTATCACTCCGGGCCTGATGGTATCAATATTATGCCTGATTGGATACAAGGTTCAGTTAGAAGAGACACCTGTGTTTTACACATTACATATAGCTACAAGAAGTAGATTTGTCTGGAATTGTGTATTCTTTAAAAAACGTGCTTATCTTTCTCAATTATATGACTTAAAAGCTACAATAAGGTGGGCTGCAGAGATAGGAGAGTGGGCAGGCTGACCCTGTTCATTCTGTGATATCCCATTTCTTCCTCCCCAACCACCAGGACTGATTCCTGAGCAAAGAGCCAGGACTAACCCCTAGGTATCACTGGTGTGGCTCCAATATATAAAAAAACTTAAAATAATAAAACTACAGCAAGAGATAACAGAAAAAATCACAGTGGACTCGGCCTTTAGCCTTCTTTGCCCTTACCCCTGCCGGATATGGTACCTACCTTGAGCTAGTCTTGTTGGTTCCACCTGTCATGCTGCTGGAAGCCAAACTGCAGCCAAGATCCCGTAGCTGGCAGGGCCGCGCTGTCTGCAGGAGATTCCTGCAGGGATCAGAGATGAAGCCTTTCTAATCTTGTTAGTCTGCACCCTCACTCCAAGACGTTCTCTGATGAACATTTTCATTTCCTTTGAATGATTCATTATAATATCTCAGTCTATGGCCTCATTCTTGGTTGGAAGAAAAAAAAATCTCCTTATTACTATGAACCTTTAGTGCATTTTTTTTTTGGGGGGACAGCAACCCTAGCCCCTAGGATTATATCACTATCCTGGCTGAACCAAACACTTACCTGGAGAAGATTTTGCCATTGGTGGTGAACAGTGTAGCTAAGAAGGAACAGAAAGATAAAAAGAAAAAATTAGAAGTGAAACAGAAATCACTAGAATGGCCCTTCTTGAACTTAGAACTCTGTTCTCTCTATTTTCCTTTGCCACTGTTGGAGTCCATGGACCCTGGTCCTTATGAGTATTTAAAACTTTCATAGACAGATATGGAAAAGGGGCAGATATGGCAGAGAGCTGGTTTAGAGATAGAAATTCTCACCCATGACTGGTATTGAGAAAAGAGTTTATCTGTGCCTCGGAGAATAGCCAACAACGGTCTGGTATCACTGCACCACTGGAGACGTCTGCAGGTTGCTATAACCCCATCCATTAATGTCCTGCAGTGAAGTTTCTCTCTTATACCTAATAAACTCAGCTTGCTTTGAGATTCCTATATAAAAATTTTCTAAGATGTCTGGGGAACATACATAGTGATTTTATGTATTATCTTCCTGGAACTAAATAATGTCATCAGTGATAAATCAATAAGCACGATGATAAGTTGGTAAGAAAGTATTTATGGTTGTTTGTGACACCTTCTGAGTTTTACATCATATCATGGAAGACTACACTTTCCCGACAGATGAGACTCCAGGGATGAGTTGTTTCAGCATTTCCCCTTTCAATTATTTACTCATTTTTATTTTTTCATTTAGTTTCATTTATTCCATGTACATGGCTATTTCTTACACCTAATCTCAGACTGAAGTGTCACTTACCCTCAGCTCCAAGGGTCAAGTCATCTTCAAAACTGGCCCCATGACTTGGACAACCTGTCAAGTCATAGAAAAAAACAGGCATGGGAAAGTGCGCCGCACACACACACACACACACACACACACACACACACCAATCACCAGGTTGCAAAAAATTTTTGTGTCCTTATCTTTGTACAATGCATTAATCACTTCAGGCATCCATATTTTCAAAACTACCTCCAACTGTACATAGACTAGCTCAAAATTCACAATCACATTTGATTCAGAAATAATCACATACAGAGTCGCCATGATTCACTTGTTCTCTATATCACACACTGATGGACACAAACCTCTGCCAAAGAAAAAAGCAAACAAGAGTATACACCCCACACAACATCACTTACATGTTGTTAAACTACTTTTCCCATAGTAGTAATTGTTAGCTAAAAAGTCACTTGTAGAAGATAATCTTTGAGAAATAGTCAATGAGTGGGTTCTGGGTCAGCACTTATCTCTTGAAGTACCTTCTGATCACTCATAGGTGGTTAACAGACTGTGAGGAGTCAGTATTCTCTATTTTTATATATTTTTAATTAAATCACTGTGAGATGGACCATTACAAAGCGTTTATGATTGACTTTCAGTTATACAGTGCTCCAGCACCCATTTTTCTACCAGTGTACATTTCCCAGAATCACTTCTCCAGTTTCTATCCCCCACTCCTGGTAAATGCCTCACCTCTCTCTCTCTCTCTCTCTCTCTCTCTCTGTCTCTCTCTATCTCTCTCTGCTTTTGCACAATGTGGTTTGAAATACAGATACAGAAGGGTTATCATGTATCTTTTTTATCTAATTTCAACACTCAGTTCTAGTCCAGTGTGGCCATTTCCAAGTGGTTCCTTCTCTATCCTACCACCCTCCATTTTGCCCCCACACACTTGTGGTATATTCCAACCATTAATATTAGTATTCTTATGTACACATATGCCTATGCATATGTATTCACTTGTGTGTATATATATATATATATATATACATACATGTATATATTTATATACACTCACAGGACTGCATAACTACTCAGGCAGGAAAAAGAGCAGAGCCTATGCTCACCATTGTAGATCGACAGTCCTGCTTCCTCAAAAAATTCCTTCTTCTGAGTGTCTATAAAACAAAACAATCTTTTAGCTTGAAATTACTGTTTGTTAACCAAAATGGGCAAAAGAAGACAGAGTGAATGACAGAGAGAGAGAGAGAGACAGACAGAGAGAGACAGAGACAGAGACAGAGACAGAGAGAAAAGAAAGGTACGGGAAATGGAAACTGGGTACAATGCTCTTGGGAAATGTGCACTGGTGGAGAAATGAATGCTGGAACACTGTGTGACTGAAGCCCAATCATGAACAGCTTTGTAATGGTCTGTCTCACAGTGATACAATGAAATTTTAAAAAGAAGACTTGAATGCATTTTAAAGGTGCTTTTGCTCAAATATTGTCGAAAATCTCAAGCAAATTTCCAATGAGTATCATTTGTATCAGATTTAGGGAAGAGAAATAAAATTGAATAGCTATTTGACAAGTGAGAGGTAACCTGAGGGAACTGGGAGAAAAGTGCCCTGTAGTTTAGAGTGTGTTACTTTATTAAAAACATTGTTTAAAGTCAGCTTGACAGCAATTATCCAGTTAATAGTTATTAATAGGGAATTACAGTTTATTAATAGGGAATTATCCAGTTAATAGAAATTAACAGGGAATTATTAGGTATTAATTGGTAAAACAGTAAATAAGAATGTACAAGCAAGTCCAGATAAATACATTTATTAAAACAGGTGTTCTGAGTGCCATAATCGTTACATCAAAAATGAGAATAATAATATTTTAAATGTTTAGGTACCTTATCTGCCTACACATCCTTCCTTGTTTCTGAACCATATTATTATTGAATATCATATATTTTAAAAAGCAACAGGAAATTCATTTTAGTTAGAAAATGTAAGTTTACATTTCTGTGATATTTTCTTGTCAAATATTTACCACCTCTACAAGAAAAGCAAATAAAAATCAGCAGAAATGGTAGTGAGAAACTATTTAATTTCGCAAGCAAGGCAGAAATTCTCTAATTTTAGTGTCTAAAGCAGGTGAGTGCAGTAATCTGTGACAAAGCTTTGATCTGGGAGCAGCACACCTGGATCAGCAGAACTGGCTCTGCTCATGTTCTCAAACGCTGTTATATTCTCAAATATCACATGGGGGATTCGGATGACGAGCTAATGTGATTATCTAAGTTCACTTTAGCACTCATGAGTTGCGAATTTATACAACTGATTTTCTTAAAAGTTTCCAAAAGGTAAATTTCCCACAGTGCTTTGAAAGTAATGTTAAAATGAGCCTGGACTGTAGAAGCCATTTGCAGCATCCAGACTCCACAGTTCATCAAAGCCCCACCCAAGAGAGAAGCCAATTTCAATCCAGGCTTACCAGAGCTCCACACAACAGAGCAGTCGATTTCAAATCCAAATAGGCAGTTCTTGGCCATGAAAGTCACTGGGCTTTCATGGAGAATGAGCTGGGGTCCCTCTTCCCCGCCTCTGTCTGGTCTGGGAGGCATGGTGGACTCACCTATGAACTGCCTCTGGGCTGTTGGCCATGATGCAGAGACTTGGACACACAGGGGATGGCTGCTATTCGGCTCTCCTCATGTCATGTGGCGAGCAGCCATGCAGTACATCAAACTAGTGGAACCAACCACATTCCAGAAACTCAGAAATTTAATTCAAGAACAAAATTTGGCCAGATTCTCCCATAACCAACAATAGGGAAGACAATGGAATAATCAATAACATTGTCATGTATGTGCTTGAATGGTCAATATGATCAGTGCCAGCTGAGAGAGCAGGCGTGGGAATTGGGGTGGGTGGGACATGAGGGTCTTTGGTGGTGGGAATACAATGGTGGTGGGAGTGGGTTTGAAGTATAAATCTTTCTACCAACAGTATGTAAAAATCTGTTACTTTGTAAATCACGGAGTTTCAATAAAAAGGGAAATTAATCGATTAATTAATTAATCAAATGAGCTGGGAACAAAGAAGAGCTGTTACAGTGAGATGCAGGTAATGGACTGAAGAGCATCCTTTGGTACTAGTCTCCAGGGGTTCAGACAATCACAAGACTTTTTGGAGAATAATTTCATGAAAGGCTTAAAATGGAAGTAGATTTATTAACTGAACATCTGTGGATCAAGATTTGTTGAGCAACTTTTTCTGGTATCTTTTCAGTAGTTAAAATATCAACTTTGCTCCCCAAATACCAATGAACATTGATTTTTATGTTTTCCTGGAAAAATGGACAAATATCAAGGTTTGTTATAAAACGTGAAATGAAGAGCTAAGGATATGACTCAAGTGGTAGAGCACATGTCCGCCATGTGGAAGGATTGGGGTTTGATCCCCTATATTGCATGGCACCAAGTGGTCCTCTGGTGATCCTCGAGCACATCTGACTATGGCCTGAAGGTCCCCAGGTACCCCAGTCAGACTACCAAATCATCAGATCTACACAAACATTGCTGGGAATAGTCCCATAGAAAAGTGTAAAATGATACCTATGCTAGTTAGGAAAAGTAAGATCTACTAATATGATATGGCAAATATATACTTATTTTAGTATATAATACTCTGCATATTTTATTTTATCATAACATGTTACTGGCCCCGGGTCTGATCAGTGATTTATTTATTTTATTTTGGCTTTTGGGGTCACACCTTGCAATGTTCAGTTACTCCTGGCTCTGCACTCAGGAATTGCTCCTGGCTCTGGGGGACCATATGGGATGCTAGGGAATGAACCCAGATCAGCCCTATGCAAGGCAAACACCTTACCCTATACTATTGCTCCAGCTCCTACATATTTATTTTTACCTTTGACCGTCTTTACCCACTCCCCTCAATCTGATTCTGGTAAACATCAGTCTTCCTTCTGTTGCAATTTTAGGCACATAATTAATAGAAATGCCCATATATGATCTCTAGAATATCTAATAATATTAGATACTATACCATTAGTACTAATTATATCATAAATTGGAAACCCTAAAGCTATAATTAGTATAACATATTAGAACATATAGATCTTAAAATTTATAGTAATCATAGAAATAATTGTAATTTACATGTAAATAACAATTTATAAAGTGTCTATAATTTAATGCACTATAACAATAAAATGTACACTAAATGTGAATGAACACAATGAAACTGAACAAAAGGAACATGAATACACAATGCATATTGCATGATTATAATTCTATAAAGAAAAATAGAGCTATAAAACTTCTAATGGTAGTTGTTGGGGTATTAGTAGCTCTTGGAAACAGGCTAGTAAAAGATGTAACAGAAATATTCTAATGTTCTGGTAAAACTCCTCATATTTCATTAAATACAAATTCTACACAATTAGTACATACGATATATTGATTTTGGACATATACATTATCATATCATATGCATATTGTCACCAACCAAGGTAACAGACATAGTTCACATCTTCTGAATTTCTTCATTTCCTTTGACTCTTTTGGAAGAACAAAACGTGTCCTCTTAGGACATTTTTCAATATCATATAGTTGTTGATGGTCTGACATAGAAAAAGCCTGGACCCCTAGGATGAACCCAGAGCCACAGCAGAGCCTGGCAAGCTACCTGTGGTTTATTCAATATGCCAAAAACAGTAACAATAATGTACCTCATTCCCAATGAATGGGGATGTTTCAGCGCCCACTCAAGCAAATCGATGAACAACAGGAAGACAAGTGATACAAGTGATTGTTAACTATAGACTATAACTATATATATGCTCATGGGAGCTTTCTTAAATTTATTTAATTTTTTTCTTTTTGTGTCATACCCAGCAATGCTCAGGGGCTGCTCCTGGCTTTGCATTCCTGTAATTCCAGGAATTACTCCTGGAAGTGCTTGGGGAACCATATGGGATGCTGGGGATCTAATCCGGGTCAACTACATGCAGGCAAATGCCGTACCCACTGGATTATCACTCTGATCCCTTTCTGCAATTTATTTATCTAGCATACCTAAGCATATACTCATTGATATATGTTATAATTTTGGTCAAAAAAAAATAAAAAAAAAATTAATATTGATACATTTGCTATATTTCAATGACATTTACATGAAAAATACCACAGAGAGAGAAGGGACAGCAGGTAAGTCACTTGCCTTGCATGAAGCCAACATGGGTCTAATCCCCAACACCCCACTATGGTCCTCCAAACCAAGTCAAGAGTGATCCCTGAGTACAGAACCGAGAGCAGGTGTGGAGCTCGGCGGGTGTCAATCTCCCACCACATGAAAAAAAACTGTACTGATAAAATTTCCATTTTTTCAAAATGATACTTGCTACTAATTATTAGACACAAGTTCTTGCTGAATGTATATTTTATGTTTCTTACATTCATTGAGCAATGGTCAGTCCATGATCAGCCTTAGAACATGGCTTTTCTGTGTCTGTGGAATCTACTAAGAAGCATGAATATTTGGGCCTTCTCTCTGAGCTTGGCAATTTGCAATGTCATGGCTATCAGTGAGTCCAAGGCATTTCACAGGTTGCTATTTCTTAGAACACAAATTGGTGACTCAGTGTTATACCCATAGCTACTTCTCTCTTTTCTGATGAAAAGAGCATCATTTCCTGCCTGAAAACAGCAGTCAAGCTACCAATTCTTTTTGTATTGACAGTATGGAGGACTGGATTGGGAGAATGTTGATAACCTGCCTGAAGACATGTAAGTGGAAATCTATAGAGAAGAATGTGGGGTCAATTACCCTCTTCCTCTGAGCCACAATTAATATATTTATGTCCTAGAAAATCTCCTGAGAATTTAGAAAGAACAAAAAGACAAGGCATCAATTTGAGAAATAAGTTTGATTCAAATACACAGAAAATGTGCCCCTAGTGGCCAGAGAGATCATAGAGCAGAAAGCAAAGTGCTTTCCTTGCATGTGGCTGACATGGGTTTGATCCTGGAATTCCAAAGGGTCCCCTGAGTACTGCCAAGAGTAATTCCTGAGTACAGAGCCAGGAGAAACCCCTGAGCATTGCTGGGTGTGGTCCAGGAACTGAAAAAAAAAGCAAGAAAAAATTGTGTGCCCCTAGTTGAAGTGCCCTGAGAGATACTGACACTAACCTACTCAGGGAGTTTGTGAGCATTCCTGGAGAGCATGTGGCAAAGGAAACCATCTTACTACAACAGGATGGTTGATATTAGAGAGAAAATGGTACCTAGATGGTACTTGAATTCATTTAGAAAAATGACTCGTTCAGCACCTATCAGTATGAATAAGGACTCCCCTAAAAGAATCTAAGGCGCAACTCAGAATGCTGTACTGAGAATGTGTTTCCCCCTGTCTTTCACTGTCTGTCTATCTTCCCGTTCATCATCAATTTGCTCGGCGGGCACCAGTAACATCTCCATATGTCCTGTCTCATGCTAGTAGAGCCCAAGGGCATCTGCTTGCTTCAGGAACATAAAGACCCTCAAACCATTCCATCAGGTCATGGGAATGAGGTCTATAATTGTTATTGGTATTTGGCATATCAAATACACCACGGGTAGCTTGCCAGGCTCTGCCGTGCGGGTGGCATACTCTTGTATGCCAGTCTTCTTTATTGGTGCTATTAAGAGTCAAATGTCCACTCGCTGTCATCAAGCATCACATTCATGTGTTTTTCCTCATTTTCCCATGTAATTAAAAAACATTCTATGTTGGGGGCCGGAGCGATAGCCCAGTGGGTAGGGCGTTTGCCTTACATGCGGCCGGCTTGTGCCGGCCTGGGTTCGATCCCCGGCATCCCATATGGTCCCCCGAGCACCGCCAGGAGTAGCTCCTGAGTGCAGAGCCAGGAGTAACCTCTGAGCATTGCCGGGTGTGACCCAAAAACCAAAAAAAAAAAAAAAAAAAACATTCTATGTTGGATGACAGGGCCTAGCTAGCTTGGGATCTTTGCTATTTAAATTATTTACAGTTTAAGTTATTTATATATACTTAAGCCAGGGTTCATGCTAGTGAGATCTCTATTTTGTGTAAACACTGATGGAGGGTGTAGCAATTACAGGAGTCATTTTGACCCTGAGTTAACAATTTTTGAAAGATTATAATCTCTACTATGATTTCAATGTTATCTAGATTGGGCACAATTCCTCTTAATACTCCCTGGTCCCAGTATGGGACAGTTAGAATTTACCAGAAGACCACCACCCTGGCTACATTGAGACTGCCATTTAAGATCAAAGGAGGGATCATGCTAGTTCGCCCTCAGGCAGGTGAGCATGATGCTTTCAGTAAACGGAGGACAAGACATTCAGAATCACCCAGGGGCAGGATAGAAATAAGAAAGACCTTGTGAGTACCATCTAGATTGCATTAAATACATACATTTCCCCCAGGAATTACATCCTAAGATGTAATTCTTTATACCAACCCTCTCTCTTCAGTGTTTTGACATAATAGATAACCTCAGAGGAAGGGACTTGGCCCTGGCATAATCATTTTTTGGACCTGAAACAAGTGTGGCAGCACCCCACATCTACACCTACAAACTGATTTGCTGATCTCTGTTGGTGCCACCCTCCCTGAGAAAGAATTATGGCTTTTAGGAATATATAAGGGGACTGACTTGAGGTAGGCCTTCCACTTTGGTGGGAGACCTGGAGACCTTCTGGTGGAATCCCAACCAGAGTGTATGGTTGGAATTCTGACCAAGAGCTAGAGGTTTGGGGAATTAATCCTATTATCTTGAGTTGTAGTGGCAGAGCTTGTTTTATTATTGATAATTAGTAAAAGCCTTTTGGAACTGTGCTGGACTCCTGAGTTTTCATCCATTCCCCACCATTCTCAGAATAGAAGGGAACTTGTTTCTGGATATTGTTGAGGACCCCAGCAGCTCCCTGGCAATTATATATGTCTTAGATATAATTTTAAAAATAATAGAAATTGGTTATATTTTAGGAATCAGGTCCCCTAACAAAGACAAAAGTAACAATGTAAATAGACCCATTTTTTTAAATTTAAATATTGACATTTTTCAGTTATGCAAATACTTTTCCACACTTGCTCTTATATCTGGTAAGAGAAAATAAATAAATCTTAAATATGTAATTAAAGTCTCCTTATATGCCCAGTTTCTACCACATCCTACAGTTTATCCATATAAGTTCTTTATAGAACCTTTTGGAGGGGTGGGCCCAACCCAGTGGTGCTCAGGGTGTACTGTTTCTGGCTCTATGCTCAGCCATGATGAGGAGACTATCCGCAGTGCCAGAAATCAAGCCAGTGCTGTAATTGAAGTAGCTTCATGCAAAGCAAGTGACTTACTTCCTGTACTATCTCTCTGGAATATTATTTCTGACAGATATTTTGAAGTTAACAGAATGTCAGAAAGACATAGAGACTTGTCCAACTTTGAAGCAGATAACAGCTCATTTTTATAGATCTCACCACAGTTTACTTTTGAAAATTCATCATTCCAGTTTATTTGTTTTATAGATAAGGAATCTGTGATAGAAAGCTCTTTTCTTTTCTTTTTTTTTTTCTTTTCCTTTCTTTCTTTTTTTTTTCGCTTTTTGGCTCACACCCGGCATCGATACTCAGGGGTTACTCCTGGCTCTTCACTCAGAAATTACTCCTAGCGTTGCTTGGGGGACCATATGGGATGCTTCGGGATCGAACTGGGGTCAGCCGTGTGCAAGGCAAACGCCCTACTCTTAATATTGCTCCGGCCGCATAGAAAGCTCTTAACTATTTGCTTAGAGCTTGTTGCACAGGTAGTTAGCACAAGAAAAGTAGATTCAGATCTTGCAGATTTTTCACTCATCATGTGTGAAGATAGAACTATCACAAAGCTAAAGAAGACAGAAAGGGTGTCTGTCACAGGGAAGATCTAACATGACAACAGCACAGAAACAGAGAAAAGAATAAGCTTCTACCTAACAAACACAAATGTTAAAAATTGCTACTTACCTCCATAGTTAGGAACATATAAAAGGGGGATAGTTGTTTCCTTTTCTGGACTTAATCCCGCTCCAGAACTACCTTCTACTTCTTTTTATTTTATTTTATTTTATTTTATTTTTTTTTTGGGTCACACCTGGCAATGCTCAGGGGTTACTCAGGAATTGCTCCTGGCTGCGCTCAGGCGACCATATGGGATGCAGGGTATCGAACCCATGTCAGCTGCTTGCAAGGCAAACACCCTAACTGTTGGACTATCGCTCCGCCCCCTTCCACTTCTATCTGACAATGTTTCTATGTTCTATTTGCTTTTATCTGCAATAATTTTTTTTCTTTGCTCTCAATTAATTCATCTCCTGTCCCTCAATGTTCAGGGGCAGGTGACAATTCTATCATAACATACTAACACAGTACTTTTTACTTAATAGTTTTGATCACCTTTGTAGACCAAGGGTGGGAAAGGTGATCTTTATAGAGTTTGCAAATCTTGTGTCATTTTCTTTTTTTCAACTTCAGTAGTCACGTTTAATTACACTACCTTATACCCCTTAGTTCATTTATACTATTACACACTTGATAAATGAACAATTGCAACTGCTGATGAATTGACACATGCGAGAGAGATTAATGAGATCATCGAACTATTTCTTCTTTACACTTCATAGAGCGTTTTAAATCATAGGACAGTTCTTATGCACCCAAACCTGCAAGCATTCCTGCTGGCCATTTTCTGCTTACTTCCTCAAAGGGTACTTTAAAACCTTTAATTGATTTCAAAGTCAATCAATGAGCTTGACTAAAACAATAAGAAAGATATGCTCCACAAATAAAAACAATTATTTTCTGATATATTACCTTCTAGGGCTAAACTGAAATAAACAAACCGGGATTATTTGGTGCCATTTTTAGTTAATGAATGAGTTTAGGCTAAAGGCTATAGAAAGCTAAAAACATTGGGTTGGACATAAGGAGGCAAGAATTATAAGTTCTGAGAATTAATTATCACATAATTGATCCAACATAAGTGGATCACATAAACTTTCCTTCTGTGCAAGGTAGGAAGACTATAAAATGATAGAGTCATGAGGTGTGGCAGGAGGGGAAGAGGAGAGAGAGGGTCTCATATTTTAGTATATTTCTGAAAAAAAAGAAGTGATATATGATCCACCTTGCCTTGAACTATCTGAGCAATTTATTTTTTATTGCTTTGAATACTGGGGTAAGTCTGAGCTCATCTTCTGTGTTATACAGTATAACATATTATAACATAATTTCAAATTACTCTTTTGGTAAGAATAATTAATTTACAACTAAATTAAGTAATTAATTTAGTTACACAGGATAAAACTCCAGTCTGAAGGAGAAAGTAGTGACATAGAGATTTAGAATTCAGCCAGACATTGTTTATGCCTGTAAACTTCTATAATTAATGACTTTGGTCAAGATATAGCCTGTGTTTCTAGCCCATTACCCTAGTCTCCTTCCAGTGTTACTTGATTCACAAACACAAATCGCAAACTAATCCTAAAGCTTTGTAATCATACTTTCCCCTCTGTTCTATTTCCACCTCCTTTTAATCCTTAGTCCAAATTCAAACATATTTCCCAGTCTTTGGATTCCTAAGAGTCCATGTCTGCTAACATGTTCAACTATCAACCACTTTCAGTATCTCCAGCACTTACCCACAATCCTGCAGCCAATCTTCAATCTTACTTATTGAATTCCCTGGAAAAGTGAGAGATGAAATTATTGAAAGCTAAAGCAAATCAGATTTCCTTCTTGGATACAATACAAACATTTCAAAGGATGAAGTTCACAGCAAAAGAGACTGACATCAGAAACAAATGAGCAAAGGAACAAACCAACAAAAAAAGCTCAAAGCAATGACCTAATCCCAAGAACTAGAACTAGAAAAGGAACAGTGAGTGAATCCTGAAGTATAAGGAAAGTGATAGTAAAACCAGAGCAGAAATCAATGAGATATAAATCAAGAAAATAACATATAAAGGGTTAATGAAACTGAATCCAGGAATTTTTTTAAGTCAAAAGAGTGATACACCTTAGTGTCCAAAACCATCAGATGTCAGCAGTATCAGTTTTACAAAGAATATGAAGCTTTATGCATTTAAAATTTATACGTCACTATTGAAAGAAATGGAATAGAAACCCAGGATATTGAAAAATATTTCATGTTCATGGAATGGAAGAATTAATGTCAAAATCACCACCCTGCCCAAATGAAATTCTTCAATGACTTACAAAAAACTTGAAAAATCTATAAAAATTATAACACTCCTCTTAATAATCAAAGAAATTCTAAGAAAAAAAGAACATTTGTAAGTATTGTATTATATGACTTTAAATTATGCTATAAAGGTATAGTAATAAAAGCTGTGTGGCACTGGGATAAATATAGACTCACAGACCAATGGAAAAGAATTGAGAACCCTGGAGACTGGAGCAATAGTACTGTGGGTTGGTTTCCCTGGCATTGCAAATGGTTGCCTAAGTACTTCCAGAAGTAATTCCTGAGTGAAACATCAGGAATAATTCCTGAGCATCACTAGGTAAGGCCCCAAAATATAAAAACAAACCAAATATAAAAATAAGAAACAAAAAAGAATCAAGAGTCCTGAGATAATTACTCAGGTTTATAGACAATTAGTTAATGACATAGGAGCTAGGTACTTGGAAGTGGAATAAAAAATGTTTTTCAAAAAATGGTATTCATAATACTAGATATCCATAAGTAGAAAAGTGATATTGGGACAATAACTCATTCCATTTTTATCATTAAATGAAAATTAACTTAAAGTTTTGAGATTAGACCAGAGAGACCTTTAATGAAATTCCAAGGAATAAACCCTGGCGATGTCTTCAATCATTTGACTATAGAAGTAAAGAACAAAATCAAAAGTAAATGGGGCTTCATCAAATTTAAAAGATTTCTTTTGGCAAAAGGAAATTTGAGCTAAAATAAAAATTCTAAAAAATTTGAGCTTAAGAATGGGAGAATATTTTCACATAATAGTTCAAATAAAGGACTGACACATTAACAGCAACAACAGGAACAACGACCAAACAATCCAATCAAAAAATGTGGAGCCTGATGAAGAGAGACTTCTCTGAAAAAGATATAGGATGACCATGAAGCATATGAAAAGTATCCACTGATCATTCAATAGATATAATATCAAGGAAACAGAAATTAAAGCAATAATGGACTATTATCTCACACTAGTGAAACATAAAAATTCAAGAAGAATGAAAATAGTGTTGGTAGAAATGCAGCCAAAGGAATGTTCATGGATTGTGTTTGAGAACATCATTTTGTTTAGCTTTTATGGAAGAAGTATGGAGACTTCTCCAAAAACTAAGAATGAAACTTCCATATGATCCAGAAATTCTATTTAACAACTACCCCCAATGCAAAATTATTAATCCCAAGAGATCTGTACATACTATGCTCATTGCAGTGTTTACTTGGTACAGTACTGAGGATACGGGAAACAACCTGAACATCTAACTTGGATCAAGAAGTTGTGGTATATGTACACACAGAAATACTATGCAACTGTAAGAACAGATGAAGTCATGAAGTTCACTGCAATGTGTGTGGAGTTGGAGGGAATCATGTGAAGTGAAGAGAATCATAAGGAGAAGAAATGCTGGATGATTTCACTCATGTGTGGGATATAGACCACAAAACCCCAAAATAATGGTACGCGAATAATGACAAATCTTGCATTGGAATATGAGTAGTTGGGAGAGGATGGTGTACTTAGGGACAGTAGCAGAGGATCATCAGGTACTTTGGTGGTGGTTAGATTTAGCAACATTGTGTGTTCATAACAAAGACTTTAGCACTATTCTAACTACCTAAGCTATACTAAATAAAAAAATTCATTAAATATTCAAATAAATTCCAACCTTGGCTTTTTTTTTTTTTTTTGCTTTTTGGGTCACACCCGGAGATGCTTAGGGGTTACTCCTGGCTCTTCATTCAGGAGTTACTCCTGATGGTGTTTGGGGGACCATATAGGATGCTGGGGAATAGAACCGGGCTGGCTGCATGCAAGGCAAATGCCCTACCTGCTGTGTGTATAAAGCCCAACCTGTGCTGATGCTTCTGTTTCAGACAAATAAGATGAATAAGTATAAGTGTGTATATGTAATATACGTGTGCATGTGTGTGCACATGTGTGTGCATGTGTGCATACATGTGGGTTACTCTTATGCCTGTAGCTTCATTAGAAATTCAGAGAAGTTCTTAGAGACGTTGAGGTTCCCTAAGGTCACACAGTTTATAAACCATTATAAACCACCAAGTGGCCACAAGGATCCAGGTGTCCAGAGTGTGTGGCCATGACATAAGTAAAAGGGAAAGGCCCCAACGTATTTATAGCGAGCATTGGCCTTGGTTGGTTTTTGATTGTTTGCCTTATGGATAGCTTCTCAGGATGATGAAAAAAAGCATATCTTTTTAAAAAGAATTTTACTATACTACCATGAGATATACAATTACAAAGCTGTTCGTGGTTGGGTTATGCCAGACTAGAACATAACACTGAACATAGGCAAAAGGGAATACATGATAACTCCTAAAGGTATGTATTGCAAGCCACAATGTGTAAGGAAGGGGGAGATAGAGAGAGAGCAGAGAGAGAGAGGGAAAGAGAGAGACAGAGAGACAGAGACAGAGAGACAGAGACAGAGAGGCAGAGACAGAGGCAGAAGAATTATCTCTTTAAAAATTCTGTTGCTTATCTCTTTCCCACATATGTGCTATCTATGATCACTTTACTTCTCACGCCTTAGTTACACTGAAACAAAGAGACAGTGAATAGAATCTGATCTAAGGATGCTGGTGGGGTGGGGGAAATTTGGGAATAATGTTGGAATGATCCAAACACTGGCTGTGGGATTGGCACTGCACATATAAAACCATAATATTAGTTCAGTCGTCTTTTTTTTTTTCCTTTTTGGGGTCACACCCAGCAATGCTCAGGGTTTATACCTAGAGCCATACCCTGGCTCTGCACTCAGGAATTACTCCTGGCGGTGCTCGGGGGACTATATGGGATGCCTGGGATCGAACCGGGTGGGCGTGGGCAAGGCAGACGCCCTACCCGCTGTGTTTTCTCTAGCATAAGACAAAGCGGCAATCTGACGATGTCTAATTCTTACCTTCCTGAAAAACATCATCCAGGCTCGAAGGCTCAGCGTCTGGGACTTCCTGCAGGACTGCTTCAACTTCTTCCAGGAGCTGAGGCTGCCACTGACGACTCTGACGGATCCAGGCCCGCCGCTTCTCCCAGGATGTGGGGCTCAGCACGGAGCCCTCCATGGCCCTGATTCAGACCTTAGGGTCTTCCACTACAGCAGCGCTGCCCTAGAGCTGAAACGTGGTTGATGCTTATTCATCCTCTGTTCAGAAACCACCACGCCTGAGGATGCCGACCGTTTTCTTTTCTTTTTTCCCTCCAGTTCAATGGGAACCTCTTGGTGCATTCAGGAGAGAGAAGAATTTTTGCTCTTCTTCCTTCAAAAAACGAAAGCCCTTAAAACCTATACACCAGGGGTAGTTCATCAAGTCAGTACATTTGTAAACGTCAGCTTCATACAAGAAGGAATGTTGTAAAAGCTCTTCTGAATTATTATTTTCTTCTCATATACCTGGAATGTGATATTGGAAACATTTTTATATGATTCTTAAGAAGTGTGTCTTTCTACTATGAGACTAATATCTAAGAAAAAAAACAGCAGCCACAAGGACTGGCCCATAGTTGGAAGCTTGCCCCAAGTATGTGGTGGGGGTGGGGAGGTGGAGGGAGTTATGATAAAGAAGGAACCACCATGACAATGATAACTGGAAATGATCATTCTGGACAAGAGTGATCATTGTCCAAAAGCAGTGATACCCAAACCTTTTGGTTTACCAATCCTTTTTCAATCAAAATTTCTATATCTATGGGCGTCAAACAAATGAGTGGCTCCAATTGCACTTGAGACTATTATCCCTTCCACGCCCCCCCCCCATTATTTCAGTACCTTCTCCTTTCCTGGGAGGAAGAATCAGCAATTGTGGGAAAGACTGAAATATAGCTTTAAAAGACATGCTCCTTGCAGAGCTGGAGAGATAGTACATTTGCCTTGTACATGGCCAACCAGCTTAGATTTAGACATGCCATAAGGTCTCGGAGCCTCACCTGGAATGATCCCTGAGCACAGAGCCAGACTAGATATAGCCCCCCCCACACACACACACACACACACACACATATACACAGAGTATACACCTTGTTCTTCCTCTTTCCATCATAACACACACTCACAGTCACCACAATAATTAAGAAGTTGAACCATCGTTCTTTAATATCATATTTTTTCTTCAGAGTTTCCATAAACAGCTTTATTTTCACAACTTTAACTGTTATTTAAGGAAAATAAAAGACAAAACAGAAATATACCAGTTTCTACAGATTTTATTATTCAGATAGTTTATTGATCCTTAAATTGAATCACTATGTACAAAATTATTCATGATTTCCAGTCATGCAATATTCCACTACCAGTCCCTTCGCCAATGTCCACTTCCCTGCACTAATGCCTAGTTTCCTTCCCACCCACCCCCACAGCCCCCTCAGCCTTCCTCTATGCAGGCACTTTTCCTTCTAGGTACTGTGGTTTCCCTCTAGGTACCAATAGGGAATCATGCACAACACTTTGCCACCTTTCAGTGCGGGTCTTCCTCCAGAGTGACCATTTCTCTCACCATTGTTGTAATGTTCCCTTCCTTGATTTATTCTCTTCCCACCCAGGGGCAAGCTTCTTACTGAAGACATTTTTCTAAAACAAAGTTCTTGGCAAGACATTCCATACTTAGACAATCAACTGAGTTACTTTTGAAAAGAACATCCTGAACATAAAATGTGCTACTGGGGTAATAAAATTCTTAAAGATGCTACTGCTTGCTATAGGTAAAATATATGTAAAGAAAAAAAGAATTCAAATGTATTGGAATGATCTAAATTTTATCCTTTGAGATTCAGCCTAAGAAATTTTCTCCAAGGGCAGAAAGCTGCTGAAACTAGGGAACTTAGTTAACCTGGAGCACTTGGCCATTTGTTTCCTTACCATATAGCCAGTACTGTAAACTTCACAAAATTCCATTTAATACCCAAGCCCTCCGAATACTTAGTTCAGTTCCAGAAATTCACTAATTGAAATAACAGATGGAGATCTCGACTTGGATTTCACATACATTGTGATATTGATTTACTCTATGTTCTTCCAGTATCTTTGAAAATGAATCACAGTAATATAATCTAATTATGTCTTTCTTGAAAATACCCTCATATTTTATTACTTATTTCCCTCCCTTCATATCTCCTTCCACCTTAGACATATCTAAGTATAAAGAATGTCTCTTAATCAACTTCTTCATGAAGCTAGGTGTTGCTTGTAGAACCTGCCATATATTTTCATTGCCTTCCTTCCATTCCTGATATTTTCTTCTTAATTTTTATCACTAACATACTTTGTCAACCTATTTTTTGTTTATTGGAATGATTATAATAATGACTCCGCTTATTCAGAGATTTTAATCTGGTTATTCATTGCTAGCTTTCTAATGCCTAAAACAGGAGCCTACTCATGCAGTTTGCTAGTAAGTATTTCTTATCTGCGTGAATGACTGTTGTGGGTTGGAGATTAGAGAAGAGAGTTAGCTCCAGGGTTTTTCTAATTTTTTAACCAAAGTTGAATTTTCCTAACTATGTTCATTTTCTCTTCTGTCCCATATTTTACTTAAGGTATTACTTGTATCACTTGTCTTCCTGTTGTTCATTGATTTGCTGGAGGGGCACATCTCCCTAAATCCTGTGGCATGCTAGTGTAGCCCAAGGACATATGCTTGCTCCAGGAACATAAAGAGCCTCAAACCATTCCATTTAGTTAAGGTAAGTAGTTAAAAAATGCCAATGGAAACAGAATCCTCAATTTTATGAGTTTTAATGGAGATTTATAAATAAATGTTTTAGTATTGCTATGTCAACAAAGTATCTAAGGACGTTATGGGCTCTGGGGTCACAGAGAATGATGGCCATTTTCTGATGAATTGGGTGATAGGGTGATAGTGGAGTAATCTCAACTTCTAAGAACAGCATATTAGACATAAAATAAAAGATAGAAGTTTTATCTAAACTAATCATTACCAGTGTTCCAATGAGACATGGAACTAGAGAATAAAATAAATTGGTTTTCTCCAATCTCACTCATGCTTAGCTGCTAATGGTTTGTAGAACTGCTGTAAGTACAGCAATATTATGAAGCAGAGATAAATTGGATTTTCTAGTTTCTGGAAGAGGAGGAAGCCATGAGGACTGGAGATAAGAAGGACTGGTATTTTTTGTGGCAATCAGGAGGGAAGCAGCAAATGATTATCAGACAGGCACATCAGCCACGAGTATGTTTAAAAAAATGAAGAATTTGTGCACACAGCTGTAAAGATGGCACCTTCAAAGTTTCCTCACTTGTTAACAATGAGAAAGACCTGGAGATAATTCACCCAAGGAGATTGTACAAAAAAATACAAGTGCATGAAAAATAGAGTTTGGTTCAGTGAAGAAATTTCTGACTGGCAAGCTGGAAACTTGAGCATTCTTCCAGAGTGATCTAATTAATTGACTTTTGGCAAACTGTCTAGGGTTCCTACTTGGTATTAGTTCTACTCTTCCAGAAAATGAAAGACAGTACCCAATATTATATAAATTTATCTCTAATACCAATAATTACAAATTTATTCCTACTCAGTTTAAGAAAGATTTTTCTATGAGAATTAGAAAATGAGCCAGTGGTCTCTAGAGTTGCTTCCACCCCTAGCAAATCTCCTTGAAAATTAACACTGATACATTGGGCTCTTGTACTACCAACTTTCACTAATCTTGACAGAGATAAACACACTGGAGTAGGCCGTGAAGGTGCCCAAGTGAAAACCACTCAATTTTGTATAACCTCCTATCTCCAGCACTTAACTGAACTTTTCTGTCTTTACTTTAGCTTATAGTTTCATCTAAATTTCGTTCTATCCAAACAGATTCTACCTAATATTCCAAGACATGCTCAAGTAAGTCATCTCTTTTATCTTCTTTCCTCTTGCAGCTAGAGTACATGTCTATAAAATATTTATCACAAAATAAAAACTACTTTCTTTATCCTTTTGCAGAAGGTTTTATAACCTATCTCCTGCCTCAGCTCAGAGTCTAGCACACCTTGCAACAGAAAGTGAATATATGTTCTAGCTACAGAAGTATAAGTAACACTCTGATGCTGAGAATTTTGCCCTCATGCACTTTATGACATGAATATCCCTTGAATCTTCCAGTCTCACTGTTTCTATGTTGTATATCTTGTATTGTAGAAGAAAAAGCCTCGGTAAATCATCATGCCAGGCATTTCTTGATATAACACAAAGGGCCACATAAAAATGATGGAATCTGGGTTGGAGATATCGTTCAAGTATAGAACACAAATACTTGCATTGTGCGAAGCCTAGATTTAATCCCTAATCATCGCTAGGTCTCTCTCACAAAATGATAAATATTTAAAACTTAAACTATTAAGATTCTCCTATTCTTAAAAAATAATTTCCTGAGTTTAGTATTCTAAATGTTCTTTCCTTGAACAAAATTTCCTTCTGAAATTGACTGCAATCTGTGTTGATATTTGTTTATATAATAATATATTTCATTTATTATCTATGAGAATGAAAATCTAAAACTCACTATTATTTTTTCTTTTTTTTTGGGGGTCACACCCGGCAATGCTCAGGAGCTACTCCTGGCTCTGCACTCAGGAATTATTCCTGGCAGTGCTTGCGGGACCATATGGGATGCCAGGGATCGAACCCAGGCCGGCACAGGCTGGCCGTGCAAGGCAAACGCCCTACCCGCTGGGCTATCGCTCCAGGCCCCTTTCTCTGACATTTTAAGTAGCTTAATCTCTCCAAAAAGAAAAGCATTTAAATCCATACTGTCTTTATTAATAGACATTATTATTTTATTTTATAGTATTATTTTATTGTCAATCAGTCCTAAAGTCTTATTTCCCCCTTTAATAAAATGCACAGTCATTTGTTTCCTTTTTCATAAACTTTTTCTCCAGAGCTTTATTTCCCAAATATTTTCTATAATGTTTGATGTTCTAAAAGTCTTACTACAACCAAGTAAAGTTAGAGAGAATTCTCTTTGTTCTGATTACATTGAAATTAAAAGCAGAAATAGGACTGAAGGTAAACAAATCACTTTTAGTGATTTAACATTAGGGTTGTGTAAGAGATTTCAACAGAGCGTCTTCAAAGTAACATAAGCAGCAGAAGCAATTACTTGAAAAACAGAAAATTTCTTTGTAGGTATGTCACTACTATTACCCTCAGAGTAATGCAACCAAAGATTCAATGCATGTTGAAATGAGCAAGTTAAAAGCAATGGAAATTTTTATAACAGAGACACACAGTTTTTAAATTCTTTTTTTTTTATTATACCACCTTGAGATATACAATTGCAAAGATGTTCATGTTTGGGTTTCAGTCATACAGTGTTCCAGCACCCATCCCCTCCACCAGTGCATATTTCCCACTACCAATGTCCTCTGATTCCCTCCCCCACCCTCAGTCTGCCTCTATGGCAGGCACTTTGCCTCTTCTCTCTCTCTCTCTCTCTCTCTCTCTCTCTCTCTCTCTCTCCACACACACACACACACACACACACCACGCGTATCTTTTATTTAGTCATAAAATCTTCCAGTAAATGGCTTCACTGATTCCTGACAATCCCTTTTCTGATGATTATTATATAAGCTCAGAGAGATGTGACTTGTCCCAGGTTGTGAATTTGGACCCTGTAGTTCTTAGATTTGTATTCAAGTTGGTCTGACTAATTGATTAATCTTATTACTATAATAAGAAAATAAAACAACCTAATGTACCATCAAAATCAATTTTGGTTATCAAATTGAGATATCAATTATCAATTGTTATCAATTTGGGATGAATATTTTTTTGGGGTCACACCCAGAGGTGCTTGGGGGATAATCCCAGCTGTGGGCTTGGAACTCTCTCCTGGAGGAATTCGGGATACGACATTGTGCCAGGACTCAAATCTGGGCCTCCCTACATACAAAGCATGTGCTCAGACCACTGAGCTGTTTCTACAACTCCAATCTAAGATAAATAAAGAGAATCTAATTTAGTAAATTCCTTGGCGCACATCCTACACAAATTCTACACTATAGCAGAGGCAGAATAGACGTAAAATAATTTAAATTAGGATTTGTAACAATTTTGGGAAAGCAAATGTTGCTTAATTTTACTAATTAGTATTATCATAGTTTTCCCAATTTATCATGACTGAGTCAGAAACAAGTTTTGCCTTTTTTTTTTGGTCTAACAGAATGTTTTGGAAACAAGGGTAACTAATAGAAAGCAAAAAATAAAAAATAAGATATCTGCCTGGAATTTCACATCACTTTCATATTATTGAGGAATTCAAAATATTTAACAATGGATACAGGATATCATGGGATAATTAGAGTTGACACCAGTCACAATCCTGTGATTGGATCCTACATATATGTGACCCATGTTAACACGGTGTTTTTTGTGCCAGTCCAGTTTGGGGAAATATTGTGGGAGAGCTGGGACAGTTGGGATGTACTTGAGAGGCTCAGAACAATGGATAGAAATAATAATTTGGACAAACTTTAACAACCATCATAGGTCTTATAATCTGTACCTGACAAATATCATCTGTGCTCACAAATACATCAATACAGGGATATTATTTAAGGCCAGTAAAAAGGGAAACTCTAGGAAGAGTGTAGGCTGTGGAATTGAAGTAACCTTTGTTTAGAAAATATAGTTCTGTTTATTTATTTCATAAATGTCCTTGATAAGATACACATCCCCTCTAAATTCAAGCTTTGGCATTTATGAAACAGATAGTACACCAAATCTGTTGTATAACTGTGGAAGGGTTAATATATTTAAAAAGGGGTTAATATTTAATGCTAAGTTCTAAGTTTATGTATTACAATCCACAATATGTAAGAGAGGGAGGGAGAGAGAGAGAGAGAGAGAGAGAAGAAATGGAGAACCTGCCATGGAGGCAGGCTAGGGGAGGTGGGAGGGAATTGGGGACATTAGTGGTGGGAAATGGGCACTGGTGGAGGGATGGGTGCTGGAACACTGTATGGCTGAAACCCAAACATGATCATTTTTGTAATTATTAAAAAAATAAATAAAAGATCACATGGCCACCCAAAAAGGGCAGATAATATATATTAAGTCCCTGTTATATAAGTGAGTTATTTTATAGGGATAAATGACATTATAAATTGTCCCTAAATTTAAAACACTCACTAAATTTGTAGCATTTCAAGAAAGGACAAAGAAGGAATGCATATTAATTTATGACAGTGTGCAAAAAAAATCCAGAGGGTAAAAATCGATTGTAATAAGAAATGAAAAAGAAATAACAAATGGTTCATTTATTCTTATTGTTCAGAAGTATCAGGGCTCAGGAGATTACTTAATCTTGATCAATCATTTTCTACCTGAGAAACTGAGATTGATTGCTAGATAGCCGGACTTACTTGAAATTATAAAACTGTTCCTGGTGTGAATGAGACTAAACTTGTTAAATTCTGCATCTCCGGCCCACAGCTTCTCCTTCCTATCTCACAGCTTTCCTCCTCCTACTCTCGGTTTCTACTACCCCTACTCAGGTTTCTCTTTAATGCTCCAGGCCTCATCCCAAGAAACGTATCACAAGATCCTCATCTCATCTGTCTCTCTGGGTGCCTTACACCCTATAAAGTGGCTTTGAATAGGGACTGAGAATGAAAACAAGTGTGGGAGGAGAGAGAGAGGGAAACGGAGTTTCCATAATGGGGTCTAGAAGACTTTCCACCACTTGCTTTCACAACAAGACACAGAAGATCACCATTGAAATTGGGTCATTGGAAAGACTGAGTGTCCATGTTTCTATGTGTAGGACAAACTCCACCTCAAATTAGGTTGACTGTCCTTCAACCACTACAGCTCCAAACTGCAACCTTATCTCCCATTCTTTCATAAATAAGAAATGTCTTTTTTAATTCCTAACCCTTTCTCATCTTACTGAAGTTTGGAAGACATCAAAAAAAAAATACCCTGAGTGTAGTATTTGAATATTCTGAATCTTCCATGGTGCAATAGAGATCAGTCTATTGGAGGGAAAGTAATGTTGTTTGGGAAATTACATCAAGAAATATTACGTTTTTTCCACTTCTTTGCATCTCCTCTCTTCTACAAATAAATTTAACTAAATAAATAATAACAGGAGAATGTCAGTATTTTTAATTTTATTCCCCTTTCTATCTTCTACCTTAAGTTTTGTGCTTAAGTTTTGTGGATAAAACTCTAAGTTGCTAAAGGAAAAATTAACACAGTGTATTTGAGAAAAAATAATCTTATGTTTTCAAAATTTGGAGACACTAATTTTCTATCTTGAAAACTTTTAAAGAAGTTAAGAATAAGAAAACATCAGTTTTTTTAGACACAAATAGTTGCATAAGAATGAGCATATTCCCTGACAGTTAAATCTGTATCTTATCTGAAATCTTATCTATAATTATTTTTTCTCTTTTTTTTTCCTTTGGGTTCAAGTGTGGGCCTCACCTGACAATGCGTGGGGTTTACTTCTGGACCTGGGCTTAAAATCACTCCTGGTGTTGCTCAGGAGTCAAATGAGGGACAATTGCATGCAAGGGAACCACCATATACCCTGTATCTCTAGCCCCATTTATTCTTAATTTATCTTCCAAATTTCATGGTAAAGAAGTTCTTGCCCTCCTGTATTCTTGTGTGTGTGTGTGTGTGTGTGTGTGTGTGTGTGTATTTTGGACTACATTCAACTGTGCTAGGGCTTACTCCTGGTTCTGCGCTCAGGAGTCATTCCTGGTGGTGCTCAGGGAACCATATGGGATGCCAGGAATTAAACTTAGGTCTGTTGCATGCAAGAAAAAGTCTCCCTATGCACTAGACTTTTTCTGACCCTTCCTATAATCATTTTTATCCTTCCCTATTTTTATTTCAAAATTTCTACACCCTTTCTCCTCAAAATCTATAATTAGGGTTTCCTCCATTAGAGCAAGATTTTGGGTACTGGAAATAGTATTTTTCTTTTGACCTTTGGAGGAAAAACAAAGAGTTCTGTTATCAACTGGAAATAAATGTCTGATTGCTTCCGTTTACTGTAACTTGTAGTGGAGTGTGTGAGTCATAATCGGGGATGACACCATTTCCATTGCCTTAATAAAATGTGAATTTTAAACATTGAATTAAAGATTATTGTATCTGTTCTTTGTCCATGCTTACAAGCTTAATCATGAGTCTAACTTTCAGAAGGCCAAAAGAGTTATGAGAAAGGGCTAAAATGATCTAAAGATCTGAGGATACCTGAGAATAAGAAATTATTTCTTAGCTCTTTTTCTTTATTGCTGTTTCTTTGATAGGCTGTCTTTGGAATGCTTTTTCAATAGATAATGTACTTAGTTTAAGTGTTTTGCAATAGACTGTTATACTATATAAGTATTATCCCTAATTTATTTGTTGTTGTTTTCATCCACCCCTAGTGGTGCTTAGGATGTGTTTGGGATATCATAATATGCAGTGATGGTATCAAACCTGGTGGCCATTACTCTCTGTACTATCCGTCCAGCTTTGCGCTGGCTCTGTTCACTCAAGCCTATCAACTGTTATATGTGATGTTTAAGTTGAAAGCCTACTTAGACACATTAGCTGAAAGCCTGAAATTTTCAAATCTCGTATCCATGGCATTTTCATTCACTACCTAGAAAGTAATCTTGTATGTCTATCCAAGACTGTTGTAAACAAAAATTACTAGTACTTTGGAGCTCCTCCAAAACTATCATGGACATTTCAAACCATTTCTGTGAGACATTTTATCTTGTCCTAGTTATGCCCTGGAACCCTACCTTTCTTTTTTAACCCTAGTGAATTAAATAGCAAAGGCGTAGGACAACCCAGTGTAGAGATCTTTCCACTCCACTGTTTTCCCCGATTCACAAAGGTACTGACATGCTCAGCCTGTGACCTACTTTGGCAAAATATACTGGCAAAGCACAAACATCCCACTTACTCTTAATCTTCATCCCCCAGTGTTCTGAGGGGCTATTTAGTGGTCAACATATTCATCCTCCATCTCTGAGAAATACAATCTGAAAACCAGTGTTGGCAAGTTGCTATCTGATTGTGTAAATTCTCCTTCGCATCCAATCCCGATATATATTCTTATCATTTAGAATCATGCCAGTTTCCTTCAAAAAGTTTTGAAGAAAATAGTCATATCCACTTAAACTAAAATTTATTTAGGCTAAGTATTTTTAGTAGCTAGGATTATGGACATTAAGATTGAACCTGCACTAAAACTAGGGAACTTTTCTTCCTGACAAAAGTGAGAATAATATTGGCATTCCAACAAAAGGAGATAAGACAGAGAGAAGCTTCTCAGATGAAGAAGGTGAAAAAAAATCACTAAACATTTATTTAGGAATCATCAAAGGAAGCCATATTTTATTATCCTAATAAGAGTATCTATCTTGTAACATGAATAGGAAGAAAAAAAATAACACATCAATGGGCACTGGTATAGGGCTGGGTGCTAGAACATTGTATGACAGAAACCCTATCATGAACATCTTTGTAATTGTATATCTCACAGTAGTATAATAAAAAAACATAAAAATAATAATAAATGATCCACCTCGTTTCAAAATGTATCATGATTAATTTTTTAAGGGTTGCCGACAAACATGTAGCTTTCCTTCGGACTTTTCCTGTTTTTTCACAACCTGTTTTTTCTATCATCTGTTTGCTCCTATTTCCCATAATCATTCAATATCAGTCTTAAAATTAAGATAAAAATTGTTCATACCTGTTTGCAGATAGAAAGTGAAGATTGAGGCAAAGACGTTCTCAAAGTTGGGCAAACTTCTCCCAGAGCACTGGGGTTGAGATGAGGGTGAGGAGAAAGTATCCTGTAGCATTCTGTACCTTTTTCTCTGTCCTTATTTCATTGCTGTTGCGGGCTTGAAAGGGGAAGCGGAAATGAGAAACACACACACACACACACACACACACACACACACATAATATGCACAGTCCCGCCCCTTTACCCAGCCACATCCTTTGTTCTAGTTCAGGAGATTGACTGAAGAACAGAGTATCTGAGGGCTCCCTTCACTGAGCACTTAGGAGCTTCTTGTTAGAGAGGGGCCTTGATCTTCCCAACATCTGAGATCTTTTCCTATTAGAGGAAAGGTTCAGCCTATTTAACTAAATGTATAAATGAAAATTCTCTAATCATTTGCTAAAATCGTACATTTACAAAACAGTGGGGCTTGCTCTCTTAGGGACAGGCCCTCCTGAAATGATTTTACACTTTTCTCAGAGAAGGTGAGATGATAATCCTATCATACACTTGAAACTGCTCTAAGCCAAAATGAATCTGTTCTCAGTTCAACTCTTTACCATACTTTAGCAAACCCTCTACACACTTGTCTGCAACTATTTTCTTAATTTTTAAGCTATGGTGCAATGAAGTTCATAGCTATTCTTAACTGGCACTATATAGTTGTATGCTTTAAACATGCATTATTAAAATATTAACATTTGTATTTCCTACATTAAGTTCACAAAAATACAATTCTATCATGTTCTATTATTTTTCTATCATTGCTAGAACTGAATTCTATCATAAAATTGAGTCTCTTCTTCATTACACTCTTGTTGACCATTAATTTGGTCTTGCAGATTTCGAGGTTTTTGAAAATTCAGTTTATTTATATTGTTTCTTTTAACAAATTACTTTATTCTAGGTACTGAAAGTTCCAATGCTGTTAATGGTAGTGTATGCATAAAACATTCCAGCACCACACCCTCCAACAGAGTGACCACTTCCGGCCCACCACTGTCCCAATGCTGCCCCCCCACTGCCATTGTGATATTCTTCCTACTGAAGATCAGCTCTTAGTTTCTGTTGTCTTTTGGGCATTTGTTATTTCTTTGCTTTGTTTCTTTATACCCCACATATGAGGGAAATGTTTCTGCATCTGTCCCTCTTCTTCTGACTAAGTAACTTCACCCAGCACTATACTGCCCAGATCCAAACTCATAGTAGCAAGTTATATGATTTTTGTCTGATAACTGAGTTGTGCTCCATTATGTACCATAGTTTCTTTAGCCAATCATTTGCTCTTGGGCACTTGTTTCCAGATTTTGACTATTTTGGAATAATGCTGCAATAAATACACTAGTGAAGTCTTATCTGGATAGAGTGTTTGGGCCCTTAGATGAGATGTCAAAGCATGAAATTGCTGGGTCACATGGAAGCTTAAGTTTCTTTATTAAGCTTTTGTTTCTTTATTATCACGTATGAGTTCAATCATATTGTATTTGTCTTTATTATCCATTTCACTAAAATATGCCCTCAAACTTCATACAGTTAGTTATAAGTTCTTTCTTTCTTTCTTTCTTTCTTTCTTTCTTTCTTTCTTTCTTTCTTTCTTTCTTTCTTTCTTTCTTTCTTTCTTTCTTTCTTTCTTTCATTTTAGTATATAGATGAGTACTGATCCATTAATCTCTCAAAGACACAAGTTGTTTCCAACACTTAGCTATCATGGGTAATATTATAATAAACATGGGGTGCATATATCTCTTTGAATTAATTATCTAATTTTCAGAGTGAAAATCAAAATGAAATAAGTGGATTTTTCTTTCTTTCTAGTTCTTTCTTTGAGATAGCTCCAACTACTATTCTCACAGCTGTTAGGTAATATCACATTGTTTGATTTACAGTTACCTAACAACAGGAGCAAATGATCATCACGTCCTGTGTCTGCTGACCATTTGATGTCTCTTTTGTAGCACTGTTTATTCAGATCCTCAGCCTGTTTTCAAAACAGGGTGTTAGTTTTTTTTAGTTCTTGATATTTTGGACATGAACCCCTCATTGAATTAGGTGATTTACAATTATTTTCTTCTATGTGCTAGAATGCTTGTTCAGAAAAAAAGATATTCATTTTTATTGACATTACATTGCTTTGCAACCATATATATGTTCAGGTCAGTGTCAGTGAAAATCAACATGAGCACCAGTACTGTAACACCTGAACAATACTGCACTAAAGTCATTAAAATTTGTTTACCTATTGATTGATTCAAGACCCTGAACAAATGGTTTGAGGCTCTTTGTATTCCTAAAGCAACCAGATGCCATTAGGCTACACTAGCACGTGATAGGGTCAAATGGAAATATTATTGACACCTGCTCAAGCAAATCGACAAATAACGGGATGTCAAGTGATCAAGATGATTGATTGGTTGATTGAATTTTTTGAATTTATTTATTTATTGAATCACAGGGAGATACACAGTTACAAAGTTGTTCATGATTGTGTTTCAGTCATATAATGTTACAACACCTGTTTCTTCACCAGTGTACATTTCCCACCACCAATATCCCCAGTTTTCCTTCTTTCCCATCACCCCACTCTGCCTCTATAGCAGACACTTTTCTCTGTCTCTGTCTCTCTCTGTTTCTCTGTCTCTCTTTCTCTTTACTTTTGGGTATTATGGTTTGCAATTTAGATTCTGAAATGTTAAATGTTATCCCTTTACCTACTTTCAGCACAAAATTTCTGTCCAGATTGCTTCCAAGTATTATTTCACACCAGTCCCTTTATCCTAACTGCCCTTCATCCCTCACACTTGTGACAAACTTCCAACCATTGACCAGTAGTCCTGGCCCTTGTTTTCCTTGACCTTGGATATTAGTCTCATACAACCTTTTTATATCCCATAAATGAATATATTATAAATGGATGAACATGGAAAGTATCATGCTGAGTGAAATGAGTCAGAAGGAGGACAGGTATAGTAAGACCATTTTCAGTACAACTGAAAGTCTGCTTCTATAGAATCCTTTTTGACTTTGATTAAGCAACAACTTTCCAGTGTTGCTTAATGATGTGTTTTTAATGCTTAAACCACTACCAATTATTTTCTTTTCTAAAAAATAAATAATTCCTCCTTGTAAATTTCTTGCTTTAGAACCAAATTGGCATTTCCCAAGAACTACTCAAGTTTCTTACTTAGGGATCACTCATGGTGTGCTCAGGTGTTGCAATACACTGTTGCCCAGAGCCTCTGCATCTTGACTGGAGTTACCTCCTGCAGGCCACTTTGTAGATAGGGGCAGGAAACAGTTTGCATCTGTCACTCTATGCGGCAGCATATCTTACCATATATTCTATGTTAACTGGTGTAAATATTTTCTCTCATGCTACCACAATCGTCATGGGACTAGACAGATCTTACCAGTCACTTGATCACTTGATCACTGACATCCTATTATTCATCGATTTGCTCGAGCGGGTGCCAGTAACATTTCCATTTGACCCTATCACATGCCAGTGTAGCCCAATGGCATCTGGTTGCTTCAGGAATACAAAGAACCTCAAACCGTTCATTCAGGGTCTTGACGAAGAAGTCTGGCCATTTTGTAGGTGGGCAGCCATGTGATCTTTTGACATTCCGTGTCAAAAGATCTTTTGACATTACTGATCCAGTCAGTAATGTCTTTTGACATTACTGATCCAGTCAGTAATGGCTCTAGTCCAGCGGTCATCTCCAAATCACATTACATGTCCAACCCATCTGATTTTTGATGCCTTGGCAAATGAGACAGCGTCCCTGACTCTGGAACAGCGACGGAGGTCGGAGCTCCAGATTCCTTCTTTCACTTGAGTGAGGTGTGATATTCCATTGCAAGGACCGCCAGTGGGACTAGCGGCCATGTGTCCTCCAGCTACATGGAGCGACTGAAAGGTTTGCTTGTCAGGGCAGAGAGCGACATCACACTCAGCCATATTCAGGGGTTACTCCTGGCTCTGCACTCAGGAATTACTCCTGGCAGTGCTTAGCCCAGCAAGCTACTAAGAGTATACCGCCCGCACGGCAGAGCCTAGCAAGCTGTCCTATGCATAGTCAATATGCCAAACCCAGTAATTAAGAAAAATGTTCTTACCAGTATTTTTTATTTTTATTTATTTTTTTTCCTTTGCTTTTTGGGTCACACCCGGCAATGCTCAGGGGTTTCTCCTGGCTCTTCACTCAGGAATTCCTCTTGGAGGTGCTCAGGGGACCATATGGTATGCGGGGTTGAACCCGGTTGGCTGCATGCAAGGCAAATGACCTACCTACTGTACTATTGCTCTGGCCCCTTACCAGTATTTTTACCTGGCTATGTTGGCTCTCTAAGTATAATATAGTTATAATTAGATTAGAGAGAAATGCTATTTGCCTCCAAGCGCAAGCAAGCGTGGCTCTCTAATAAGTCTAAAGGCATTTGATATCCAAAACAACTGTAAAGACAAGGATCTTATGAAGGCTTGGAGAAAAAATATACCTGACTATAGAATATCATGGTACCGATACATGCCCTTCCCCCCACTCTGCATAGGGGCATGCAGGGAAACTTCAAGGGCAGACCTTGGTTGGGGCAATATTAACATTTCAATGGGACGAGGTGAGGTCTTGGGAGAAGCAAACCTGAAGGGATTGGCCTTAACTGCTATCTGTTGATGTGGGCCAGTCAGGACTGAAAAGGATGTAAAAGAAGTAGCTTCACTCTCTCCTCTCTCTCTCCCCTGCCTGCTCTCTCCCTCTGCTCTCCTTCTCTCTGTTCTCTTCCCTGATGTGCCTTAGCACCTGGTAGCAGCCATCTTGGCCTAGGATTCTAAACCTACACATGGCTGGGACCCAGCTAGGAGCTTAAAGTTTGGCAGTCTCCTGTTATTGGATTGTATACCAGAACCTGTGAGAGTAAAAGCCCTTTGGAACTTGGCTGAATTTGGGAGTCTTTCTCTGTCCTCTGGCCGCCGATCCCCTGAGACAGAAGGGGATTCCTGATCCTCCTGATTTTGTAGGGGAACCCAGTATTCTCTGACACTCAGGGAATCAAGTGGTTCCCAGGAAAAAACCCAGATCTACCACATGTGAGTCATTTTCTCCAGCCATTGAGCTATTCGCCACTACCACATGGAATTTTTAAGGATGATTTTAAAAAATTTGCCATACTATGAAAATAATTTTAATTTATTGGTGTAGTTCCAAAAACTTTAATTAAACTCTATTTTTTTCCAATCGTCACAATGGCAGCCTTGACCAGCATACAGCATTGTTTACCATCTCTCCACTTCTCAAGTGATTTATACTATTATTCTTTTTTTGTTTGGTTGGTATTGTTCCATTCACATATGTTCCCTCTTTTTTTCTGTTCTTATTTCCACTTTTCTCACTGTAATCATTTATTCATAAGCATTTATCACAGAGTTACCTGTACAAGGCATAGATAGCTCCAATGGCTTGAGCAGTTTGTCATATTTTCATTCTGTTTATAACATTATGGCTCTAATTAAAGCTCTTTTTGCCATGTTCCTAAATTCCAATGCTAATCAGAGTGCTTCATTGCATTTTATGCATAATAATATAATATCCTGATAGGATGAAACTTAACAAAATGATACACACTTACACACTCTCACACACACTAACATACAGAACACATTTATTGATATATTGAAAAGAAAATGTCTCACATTTTGTGGTTCAGCAATAAATGCTGGAGATCAGAGGTGACTACAAGTATGTGAAGCACCCACACGGCAGAGCCTGGCAAGCTACCCTTTGTCGTATTTGATATGCCAAATACCAGTAACAGTTATATACCTCATTCCCATGACCTGATGGAATGCTTTGAGGCTCTTTATGTTCCTGGAGAAAGCAGATGCCCTTGGGCTCTACTAGCATGAGACAGGACATATGGAGTTGTTACTGGTGCCCGTTCAAGCAAATCAATGATGAACAGGAAGACAGTGATACAGTGTCCAAAAATACGTCCAAAAATACAATTTTAAATAAAATGCCATAACATATTCAAAAGAGCAAGAACAAAAGTGCTGGCGTGGAGTAGGGAAAATGGGACACTCATCCATTGTTGGTGGGAATGTCGGCTGGTACAGCCTTTCTGGAAAACAATATGGACTTTCCTCCAAAGACTAGAAATTGAACTCCCATTTGACCCAGCCATACCACTCCTGGGAATCTACTTGGGAAACCAAAAATACGCAGCGGAAACACCATCCCTACTCTTATGTTCATAGCAGCTATTCACAATAGCCAAAATCTGGAAGCAACCAGAGTGCCCAAAATCGATGACTGGATAAAGAAGCTTTGTTACATCTACACAATGGAATACTATGCAGCGTTAGGAAAATGAAGTTATAAAATTTGCCTAAATGGATGGACATGGAGAAGATTATGTTGAGCGAAATTAGCCAGAAGGAGAGAGACAGATACAGAATGACTGCATTTAGTTGCTGGCATAAAATTATGATACAATATCCAAGGTAGTGAAGATATATCGGGGGTCGTCAGGTGGAATATCACAAACGTGGGAGTCGAGTTAGGTAAGACAGAAAATGGAACAGGGTGCTAATAATAGTCGAGGGTACTAATGCCAACCTAGAACTGAGCATTAATAGAGGCAAAAGGATTCACATGACAACCTTTTAATGTATGTTCTGTAATCCATAGCTGGAAGGGAAGGAAAAGAGAAAGAGAGAAAGGGAAAGAAATAAAGAACCTGCCATGGAGCAGGGCTGGGAAGGGGGAGGGAACCGGGATGTGGTGGTGGGAGATGGGCACTGGTGGAGGGACGGGTGCTGAAACACTGTATGACCAAACCCAAACATGAACTTTTTAAGTATATCTTTTATTTGTATATCTCACGGTGGTATAATAAAATACTAAAAAATTAAAAAAAAAATGCCATAAATAAATGTGTTTTTCATGGATGGGTATTGAGTGTATCATGCTAAGTGCAATGAACTATAGAGAGGGACAGTTCTCTCTAATTATAGAATTATAGCACTCATTTTCAGGATATAAAACACATTGTTAGAATAATAGCCAAAGGCAATAGAAAAGAGGTCAATGGTTGAACGCCTTCTACAAAGGGGTGAGGTGGAGGAGTGCACTTAGGGCAGAGAAGGGACCACTATGACAGTGACAGCTGGAAATGATCACTCTGGACAAGCACTAAGAGCTGAAAGGAGGGAAGTGATATGCATGACACGGTTTCAGTCACAGTAGTACAAAACACAGTGCCTACAAGTGAAAAAAGGAGAGAGAGAGAGAGAGAGAGAGAGAGAGAGAGAGAGAGAGAGAGAGAAGTGTCTGCCATAGAGGCAGCCCAGGGAGGTGGGGAGATTGGAGGAAAAACTGGACACATTGGTTGCGAGAATTATATACTGGGGAAGGGATGGATATTGGAGCATTGTATGGATAAAACTCTATCAGGAACAACTTTGCGGCTGTGTATCTCATGGTGATTCAATTAAAAGATTAAAATGAGACGGAAAGCTGCAAAGTGAAAAATGTGGGTTTTTTTTGAGAATCACTGTGAAGTGCTCAAGGTGAAAAACAAGAGAATGGCATGCTTGCTTCATTCTTGCTTACTTTGAGGTAATATTTCATGTATTATATATTTATATAGCACATATAGCATGCTATGTAAGTTGAATTACATATATTATATATGCATATTATGTACATAGAAAAGGATTAGGCCCCCCTGGGATGAACCCAGAGCCACAGCAGAGCCTGGCAAGTTACCCGTGGTGTATTGATTATGCCAATAACAGTAACAATAGTGGACCTCATTCCTAACAAATGGAGACCTTATTGGTGCCCGCTTGAGCATATTGATGAACAATGGTAAGACAAGTGACACAAGAATATATTATATATTATAATATATAATATATAACATATAATATGCTATGTATATATTATATATATATTATTCAACACTATATATATATGATAGTTCCTTAATTTCATTAGATATTAATCTTCTCTTCTGATATTCTGACTATTTAAAGAAATATTTGAAATGATTTTCTTAGATCTACAAAATCTACAATATTTCCCTAAAATATATTAATGTTTCTGTGCTCACAAAGCTATATATGGTTTATTAGGAAAAAGAAAATCAAACAGCTCTTGATAAGAAATCACTATAAAACTAATAAAGAATCTGTTCAGGACATTTTACAAAACGAGAATATTATTTGAACATCATTTTCTTCTTGACGTGCAATTTGATTATACTGATAAAGATAAGCTTCTGGTAAGTCCATCTGGGAAAAGAACTGGAGCCATGTATTTCCCTGAGGCTCCAGCCCTGAGAACCGACTGCCAGGTTCTCCCCTAGCTGGATGCCAAATGGTAGAGAATCAGCCGCTCACACCTCACTCTGGACCCAGCAGCTGGGCTGGGACAGGCCCAGATGTGGTCACTGTTTCCATTTATCAGTTCTCAGCTTTCCCTTTCTCAGGAGAGAAACTTTTGGTCTAAGTTTGCAAATGAACTTTTTTTTCCCACTGAATCTGTCCCTTTAAATAGCAGATGTGACTTTGTGACACAGAGTTTGTCCTTGTCCTGTGTCATACTGCACTAAAGGCTCAAATGCAGGAGAGAGTGGAGGGAACTTTAGAGAGAGAAGGGAATGGATCAACTAATCAAGAGTTTTATGAAAGTTCTCCTGACAGAGGCGACCAAGTTTGTCTTAGCCTTCACTTTGTTTCTCTATTATAAAGTAAAGGACCCTACGAATGGGCAGTGCTGACTCTCCTTAGACAACCATTCTCCTGAATAACTCAACTTACTAAGCACACTCATGTTAGCTTAACAGAACTGAACAGCAACCCAGTCACAAACCTCCGCAGGGAGGTTCCTGCAGAGCACTGATACCGGAATTCTATCTAGACCATATTTTATTGGGTGCATTCTACTGTCTCAGAAATAAGCTTTAGCCTCTTGGTGGGTGGTTGGGAAACTGAACTGGGGACATTGGTGGCGGTAAGGGCACATTTGTGGTTGGAACTGGTGTTGGAATATTGAATAGCTGAAGCAACTGTATTGTGAACAACTTTGTAAATCACAGTGTTTAAATAAAGTTTCATTCAAGATAAAAAAAAAGCAATAAGCTATATTTCACTATCTATCTTCCCGTTCATCATCTATTTGCTAGAGCGGGCACCAGTAATATCTCCATATGTCCTGTCTCATGCCAGTAGAGCCCAAGGGCATCTGCTTGCTCCAGGAACATAAAGAGCCTCAAACCATTATATTAGGTCATGGGAATGACCTAATATAATTGTTACTGGTGTTTGGCATATCAAATATGACACGGGCAGCTTGCCAGGCTTCCGTGTGGATGGAATACTCTTGTAGTCACCTCTAAATACAGCATTTATTGATGAACCGCACGACTGCAAGCAGCCGCGTGAGCCAGGCTGTGATAGACTCATCTGTTGGGTGGAGTTCTGAGGAGAGGGAAGGGATAAAAAGATACTCTCCCTTACAAGCTTACTCTCAAGTGTGATCAAGTTATTTGGGAAAATATATGGGTCACAAAAGATAAACATTATTATGTTCTCCCTGAAGCACAAGAGGTGGCTCCTCTAGGTGCTGGGGAGGCCCAGGGCCTATCTCAGCCACACTCAATGGCCAGGACTCTCAGTGACAGCCCCTGAGAGGTGCTGTTGCTCTGCCCTGCAGTGCCAGAAACTATCAGGGACCAACCAATGTGCTAGGAAACCTCGGAGATAGGCAGAGCTCAGTGGGGCTAGACAGCATCAGGGTAGGAACTTGGGGCTAGAGTGATAACACAACTGGTAGGGGTTTGCCTTGCATGTGGCTGATGCAGGTTCAATTCCTGATGTGGTACACTGTTGCCCAGAGCCTCTGCATCTTGCCTGGAGTTACCTCCTGCAGGCCACTTTGTAGATAAGGAGCAGAAAACAGTTTGATATATGGCAGTATACCTTACCATGTATTCTATGTTAACTGGTATAAATATTTTCTCTCATGCTACCATAATTATCGTGGGACAAGATAGATCTTACAAGTATATTTACTTGATCACATTGGATCTCTAAGTAATTAGACCAGAGAGAAATGCTGTTTGCCTCAAGCTAGCAAGTGTGGCTCTCTAATAAGTCTAAAGGCTAATATACAAAACAACTATGAAGTAAAGACTAGAAGCTTGTGAAGGCTTGGAGAAATATATACCTGGCTGTAGAATATTCATTGGTACAGATGCATGCCTTTGTATTCTGAGATACGGTTCCTCTCAAAGACTCCTGCCCCATCTATTAAGGGCCTGCAGCCTTGGCCGGGCAACATTAACATTTCAATGGAACTAGGTGAGGTCCTGGGAGAAGTTACCTTTGGATGTGCTCCCCCAACTCTCACTCCCCACCAGACACCCAAAAGAGATCAAACATAAGAACCGGAAAGAGGGAGTCTGTTTCCCATCGCCAGCTGTGCTGTGAGCAGTCCCAGTTTTGACTGCCCGTCCTACATTTTTTTAATTCCTGAAACTTCCTGTGCTTATTCTCACAAACAGAAAGTTAATATAAACCTAAAATTCTGCCCCAGACTTAGGGCTCACCTGGAGGCTAAGAGAATAGGGAACATCTAAGGCAAAAAGGCCAAACAAGAGTCTGTTTCTCTGTAACTTTCTTGTTAAGAGGTAAGAAACACAGAGACCAATTTTCATTTTAAAAGGGTCTACACACACATCAAGTGATCATTGATGTCAAAAGAGGGGGTTCGACAGGGTGATACCATCTCACCAAAGCTCTTCAGTGCCACCCTCGAGAACATCATGAGACAATTAGAAGGGGAAGGAATGGGAGTGAAGATAGATGGTCGGCACCTTACCACCTCCGGCTTCGCTGATGACATCGCTCTAATAACACCAAACATTAGCCAAGCGGCACAAATGATGGCTGACTTCGACCGAGAATGTGGAAAGGTAGGTCTACAGCTGAATCTGAAGAAAACTATGTTCATGAGAAATGAACTAGTTCCAGAGGGCCCATTCACTCTCAATGGAACAAACATCTCTGAATGCAGCAGTTATGTCTTAGGTCGAGAAGTCAACATGATGAACGACCTAAAACCTGAGCTGAGCAGGAGGAAGAGAGCGGCATGGAATGCCTTCAAAAGGCATCGAAGAAATAGCTAAAAAGGACAAAGAACCTCCAGCTCCGGGCACATCTCTTCGACTCCACCGTTCTCCCTGCATTAACATATGCCTCAGAGACCTGGGCCCTACGAAAGCAGGATGAGAGATGCTATTCGGGTCTCCCAGAGAGGAATCAAAAGAGCTATGCTTGAATATCACGTCTCACTCAAGTGAGAGAAGGAATCCGAGTTCTGACCTCCGTCGCTATTCCAGAGTCAGGGACTGTCTCGTTTGCCAAGGCATCGAAAATCAGATGGGCTGGACATGTAGTGCGATTTGGAGACAACCGCTGGACTAGAGCCGTTACCGACTGGATCCACGGGATGTCAAAAGATCACGTGGCCGCCCACCTACAAGATGGTCAGACTTCCTTGTTAAGACCCTGAAGGAACGGTTTGAGGCTCTTCATATTCCTGAATCAACCAGATGACATTGGGCTGGCACGTGATAGGGTCCAATGGAAATGTTACCTGGCGCCCCGCTCGAGCAAATCGATGAATAACGGGATTCAAGTGATCAAGTGATCAAGTGACACACACACCACACCACACACCACACATACACAAATACCACACACC